>BPLR01013598.1:0-87792 GCA_021605095.1 Caerostris extrusa
AACCGATTCGCAGGTGTCAGTCTTAAGGTGCAGTTAATCTATTATTGATGGATTGCATGCAAGAATAAATCTTGCCGTAATATTAATCTCAATGTATCATGGAGTCATTGGTTACAAACAATCCCAGAATAATTTAAAGAAGCTTGCATTTAAAAATTTGATGTTAAAACATAAATAAAAGTTGAATTTGTTTACCAATTTTAATTTTATCATGTGTGAACATATTTCATCAATTATTTCAACAATGAAACTTAAATATATAAAATGCAATGAAAGTGCAATTCATATCTTCATAGATTAAACGTGTAAGTAAATTTGTCATAATATTAATCTCAATGTAATACGAAAAACTGTTTACAAACAATTCAAGAATAATTTAATGAAGCTTGCATTTAAAAATTTGATGATAAAACAAAAATACGAGGCTGAATTTATTTACGAATTTTAATTTATCATGTATGAACATATTTTATCTCTTATTTCAACAATGAAACTTGAATATAACACTTGTATGTAGTGTGTTAAAGTAAATTACATAAACATAACTGATCCTTAGAAAATATTGTGAAAACTAAAATAATATTTGATGCACAATCTGAAATCGAGACAATTCAAAAATGAAATATAAAGGCACGTGACTCCATGTTGTCAAACGGTAATAATCTTAGAAATACGTATTTCACTCAAATTTTAAAACATACATAAATAAAATCATGTGACAAATAAGTTTTTATTTTAAGTAAAATTTTTTGAAATGAAACTTTTTCGTGAGGTGCAGGGAAATTGTACATTTCTAAGAAATCTGCATTCTTACACTTTCTTTTCATGCATTTTATGTGTACACGACGGGGCTTGCAACATAACAACATCGTCTTTTTTATATGATAAAACTATTTGGAAATTACTAATAAATATATTAATTATTTTTTTAAATCATGCATGCTAAATATTATCCAGGAAATATTAATATTATTAATATTACAGTAAATTTTATACAGAATTTGATTTCCTCTTGTAGCATGTGCTACACTCATTGATTTGGAAAAATATTTGGCTTTATGAAAATTTAATAAATAATCTCTTAATATCTGTTAGAATTTTCTGGGTTTCCTTGAATTGCAGGAATTTTCTGAATATCATTAATGTTCATTTCCATTTTTTTAGTGTGCAGTTTAGAAAGCCGACAGTGCCACCTTGTATATTTAGGTTGGCAACATGTATTGAAATTCGCTGTACTGAAATAGTCGAATTGCTACTTTGTCATTCCTTATACAAAAAATAGATTTATTAGTTCTATACAAATAAAAATAAAAATGTGTCCCTTTTTTTTCGTGTTTTTACATTTTTTTATATTAAATATTTGGTCATTTGGCGAGTTTTTTTGTTACCAAGTTTGCAAAAATTGTCAAATGCGCGAACCAAGGTATCACCTGATGCCTTATTGGCCAATAGTAAGCATTTTTGAGCATTTATTTTCAAATTATACTTCGTGAAATTAAATTATTAGGTAGGGTTGCAATTGTCTTCACACAGAATAGCATCTTTCATTTGGCGCACTTTGGTAAAAAAATTTTTCGATGCCAAATCCAACTATTCATCCGAGATCCAATTATCTGTTCTACGACTTTACCAAATATTTTAACAATCATAAGCTAAAAATGCAAATAATGTCATCAATTTTTTTCAATTATCTCATTTAAATAAAGTTTTCTGAAAATTTAAAATCAAAACTTAACTCAAAAAGGAAAATTTAAATCCTTATTAATTTAACAAGCTTATTCCATTGATTATTTAATCACTTAAACTACAGTAGTATTTAAATTGGTTATGAGATAAGAAATAAAAATATTTTGCGGGATTTAGAGATGGCATAAGCTTGAAATAAAAATATTATTTTTTATTAGGACTTCAAATATAAAAAAAAAAAAAAATCTCACTTAAATACGTTATTAGATTCGTTTCAAAACGAGGTAAAAGCTTTCATGCAATAACCTTTTATGGGAAATGTCTGCATCATTTACGCTCATGGTTAAAAACAAAGACAATAAAAAACTATCGGGATAAACTATCAGAAAACGATCATAATAACGATTTAAGTAAATAAAAACAAAAAATATTAGATTGCAGATTTAATTAAGCCTACTGATTTAAAGTGTCAATTTTTTTTTTTTGTTTATACTAGTCAATCTGAAAAATAAAATGGGGATTAACTTAATACAAGAAAATAAAGAAAATGCTTTTACTTGTGATTGTACTTGAAATGCATATTTAAGAACTGAAAAGCACCCAAAGACTTTATTTAGTAGCTTTGGTTAATTGTTAGTTCTTCCTAATAGTGGAGCTACAGAAATAACTTAAGATTCGCATATAGGTTAGTATTATTTAAATAAAAAGAAAAATATACTATCTAAAGAAAAAAATATACCAAACTGGCTATAACTGCGAAAAATTAAAAACACACCTCTTCCAATTACATTCTTCATTTGTTACAACATTTCAATGGATAGATATCTAATAATTTTTCCACGTTTATTGTTTGTGTTGACTAGATAAACACGAATTTGTAGATGTCACAAAGCACTCTATTCCTCTGTTACACACACTCACCAACAATTCTCCAGAAAGGCCTGCACTCCACACTTAGTGCTCTTCACACAATAGCCATTGCTGAGGTGTAAAACTACGTCCCAATTTTGAAAAGTCGCCGAACCGATTGCTCAAAAACGTCTTTGTTATCACTCCCTGGGAAAATGCCTCCTGGATCAAGTCGTGGCGACAAGTTCCAGGTAGATCTTAATATACCCCCTCCCCCAGAGACAGCAAGTATACTACAGAGCACAATGAAATACACACTGAAGTGAGAATCTCCTGGGGAAAATCACATAGTAAGGAAATTTCAACAAATACTGAAAATTAAACAGACCTGAAGAATATATTTATATGCAAGTTAAACATAAACACAACGACTGCAAATACACCAATGTATAAGAGAAACGAAAATGTGTAACTCCTATATGCTGTTATTCTAATGCAGCTGTCAATGCATAGACAGTTAATCTTTATGTCATAAGTAAGAGCTGCGCAGCTGTTACTCATTTAGCACCACCCAAAGAGCACGTGTAACTTGAAGATATGCTGCGGACGCAAGTAACATCACCCCAACACGCTCTACGATCATATTAGACCGGGAATACGGTTTAAAGGGGATTCAGAATCATTACAAACATCCATGACACATCCGGAACTCGAACTCGATTCGAAACCTGTGGTACCGAGCGCCAGAGCGCTAGCCACTCGGTCATCAGGTACCCTTATATAAATCCTATAATATATCAGTGTGGTCTTTCTACGCACCCAATTCTCTACAATCCTCTCGAAATACCTCGATCCTTCTTGGTCCTGGCGATCTCTCACCCGAGCTATTTGTTCCACGATCTCGAAACCAGCCCTTCAGACCACAACCTTTCAAGTGTGTAAGTTTTCCTCCTCAATAGTGGTCATCGCTTTTATCTTGTCTCTTTTTCCACCTCAAACCCTCAATTCCTTTTTTTATTTTGTCAGCTCTTTCGCTCACTGACCGCGGCACTTCATCTTGATCGTTTCCTTCTTCCTGTGAGGCTAAATTCTAGTTCGTTTTCCACTGCCGAGACCACACAGACACATGCGTTTCTCCTAAATAGGAACAAACTGCAAAAAATTCGCAGAAAATCGAATATAAAAGAACTTTTCAGAAATATAATCAGTTTGTATAATAAAGCCATAATAATACACGGTATGCATATGTTTTGATGAGTTTCTTAATTAGTTATTTCAAAAAACTAATAAAGACGGAAAAATATTAAATTAACTCATCGTAGATTTTAAATGTCCATAAACTGCAGCCATGTACTTAACACGATTAGGTATACTAATGGATAAACGATAAAAATTGCACAGACATATCTAAAAGAAAATTTAAATAAATGCAGATTACACAAATGGAGAAAAATAAACAAATAAAAAAATTAATAAATAAATAAATTGAGAAATAATAAAAAAAAAAAAGAAACTATAAACGAAGGAAAGAAATTATTTATAACATACTGAAGAATTATTAAAGAACACATTTCCTCAAGTCATTATACATCATATCGTTTCTGTAATATAGATCATTGGACACAGTTAAAAAAATCCAGAGAATAAACCTAATGAATGACAATTCAACCCTGCAGATGGCATTTTTAATGGCTTCCAATAAAGTGGAATATATATATATATATAATGTACTATTAAGTATTAAGTATTTTCTTGTTTTCATGTTCCGTGTATTTAAAAAAAGTCATTTACTTTTAACATGGCATACATTTAGCATGTTTAGATATAATATGGTCCAGTGCCTTTCCGGTTTACAGATTCATAATGCTTATAGATTGGGACCAATTCAGCTTAGATTTTCTTGTATCCAAAGTTTCAATAGTAATAACTAATTGTAAAAATAAAATTTTTAATTTTTTTCTTTTATTTTAATGAAAAAAATATATAAAAAAAGAAAAAAAAACGGGAAAGAAATAATCATCTTCATTCGTGTATGTGTGTGTATTATGCTGGGACTTGATAACGAAGTGACCAATGTTTTTTGGTGCTCGATATCCCAAGTTTCGTGTTCGAGTTTCTGCTGTGCCATGGGTGTTTGTAGTTGTTCGGAATCCACCTTAAACCGTAGTCCAAGTCTAATATGACTGCAGAGGTTGGACATTGTGCTGGCAATTCTACCACGTAAAATGAAAGCATATCATGTTTTGGAATCTGCCAATAGACAGAATACCATCTGTTAAATTGCATGTTTGTTTTTCTAGTTTCATTATGAGAATAGGTGAAATTCGTATTTCAAAAAGCAAAGCTGAATTATTCTAGTCTATTCCAGCATTATAAATTTGTAGACGGAACAGCTTCAGGTGGGGCGCTTTGGACATAGCTAGGTCTACAATATGACAACCAATGTTAGTTTGAATGACGTTTTTAAAATGCACGGATTACGGAAACAAGAAAAGATATTCAATAGTACCTTATATATATATATATGTATATTATATTCTACTTTATTGGAGTTTTTAAAAATGACATATGGTTATGGGAAACAACTATTTAAAGAATTTCATCTGCATTGTTAAATGGTCGTTTGTTAGTTTTATTTGCTGATTTTTTTAACTGAAGCCAATGACCTACATGGCAGAAACAAGGTTATTTGTAGAGAAAGAAAATAGAAAAAAAATATGATATTTGATATACCTTTTAAATATGCACATTATTTTTTTAATCCGTCATCATATATCTTTTTTAATTTAAGACTCATTCAGTTTGTTTCAAAACTGTTTTATATTATCTTTTTATTACAAATTCAAATGATTTCCTGACTTTCAGTGATTTCTTTAACTAACAACTGGGTATCACATGCCTAAAACAAGTACAATTTCAGTATCGATAATTTTGTCCCAGACATTTTGTAAACAGTATTACTTTTTTAGGAATTTATGCTTTACTTTATTTTGCGTCGGGTAGGATCATCCGAGAATTCTTTGTCACCCTTAATGTACTCAGAAATCATTTTAAATATATCTGATCGATCACGTAGCTAGGTCATTTATCACGTAGTAAGGGGAAATATAGGATCTCAATATTTTCCAAATATTCTCACCTGAAATGTCCCCTACAGAACCTAGAAGGAAAATTTCACTCCAGATCTATATTAAATCCTCTTAATTTAACAATCTTAAATGTTGATTAAATTGATATAGAAAGAATATACTTATAAATTAAAACAAGTACAAAAAAATGTTACTATGTGCCGTCTATTTTAAAAAAGAATTGAATAAATCTTCTAAATCTATTTTTTTTTTTTCGTTTTAATGCAGCTGGCAATAAACTTAGACGCCTTAAGGCAAGTGCTGCACAGACATTACTCACTTTGCATTACCCAGGGTACGCGTGTAACTTGATGGTAAGCCACGGACGCGGAGTAACAATGCCTCCGCAACGCTGTACAATCCTATTAGCACCGGGACCGCGGTTTAAAGTGGATTCCGAACCACTACAAACACCCATGGGCAAGCCTGGATTTGAATCCGATACCTATCGTACCGAGAGCCAGAGCGCTAGCCACTCAGCCATCAGGCCCCCTACTCTTCTAAATTTATTTAAGACGAAATTCAAATCTTCATAGTACATATCTTAACTAAGTGAGAAAAAAAGTGTATCACTGTTTACCATTTTATTATTTATTTTTTTGGAAAGAAAAATTTTTAAACTTTAGAAAAATTTTGTATTTTTTATAATATATATTAAAAAAATTCTGCGTTTTACTTTAAACTTATGTTAGGAGTCTCAAAAATTCTTAGCATATTGACAATAGGTTCATAACTAAAATTTTAAAAGAAATAATTTAAAAAGTACTTACAACATTTAAATGAATTTTAAATAAATATTTCTATAAACTAATATAAACCATTAAAATACATATTTAATTTATTTAACATTTAATTTCATAAATGAAGGCCACCTATAAGTTTCAGAAACCCGTTTTAATAAGTTTCATTATCTCCCCTTTCTGTTTAAAAATATTGTTTTGAGAATCACTGAATATATGATATGCATATTCAGGTTAGAATGTATCTTTATAACATTCTCACCTGTACGTCATAAAATGAAAAACATAGAAGTTCGCCAGCTTTTATTTTTATATTGGAACTGGATTTTATATTTAAACTTGTTACTGGAACTAATAAAGATATAAAAAATATCACTTTGAAATTAAAAGATATTCCCAACGAAAATACGACAAAAATATTGAAATGGGAACTGAAACAATTTTATGCGATTTCTGATGGTTTATATGTGGGCACAAAACATAGCGGCAAAATAAGTTATATAAAATAATTGAAATGGATCAAAATCTCATCTATGCGCGTGCTGATGGTTTAAACGTGGGCGCAAATAATTGCATTAAGGTTTATGTGAAATTCCACAGAAAGTCACTCCCACGCTTTGAAATTTCTGGAAAAATGAAATTCAAGGAAAATGCACCATTACATCCGATAAAACGGAATGATTAATTCTGATGAATTCAAGGAAACTTGATGCTGTCGGACAACCTATGTCTGCAAGAACAGGGATATAGTAACCACTGGAAAAATAGGGTTTCATAATTCCCCTCGTTTTTCAATTCCTTCTATTAGCTCACACACACAACTACATATATCTTGTTCAAATTTTCAATAGTTCATAAAACACTTTTTATTCATCCACTCAACTTCGAATACAGTTTTGAAACTTGAAGTGGATGACACTTGATGTTAATACAGTTTTTCAAATATTAATTCATTCATTAAATTTAATTAATTCATTTTTAGTTTTTTTTAGATTTAAATTGCATATATCTACAAATAGATGGCGCCAGATAAGCTTAAAAAATGAATGAAGTTTATTTATAAAGGACTTTCTGCAATATAATGCAAAAAAAAGTAGGAATTGAATTGAATTTTTTTTTATATTACTTATTACTTGTAACATTATCATGTTTGATGCTTGACTCAAACGCTGCTATTAAATCAATATCACTTCTTCATTAATTTATTCGATGATGATTATATGTCATTAATTTCTATTTAAGTTTCAATCGTTTTGGATAATTATTAATTTATGTGTATTTTGTAGATTTTATTTTAAAAGTACCATGTCTAACACTAGTCATTAAAGTTTTCAAACTTCTTGCAGATGTAGAACAACAGGTTAAATGGATTACTGCAATACAGGAAAGATTTCATCTTCTCTAAAAATAGCCAGGCAAATTTTTAATTGGCGTTTATGAAGTTTTTATTTTTCTTTTTTTCCACCAGTGCAGTTTTATTATGAAAATATTCTTTATAATATTATTGATATATCATATTGTTATCATATATGTTACTTCAATGATATATGAAGGTATCATATGTAATATACATATATATATATATATATATATATATACAAATTATAGTTTTTTGATATCTTTGCATTAAAATTCCTATTAATATGTACTGTCTGTATTTATTTTATTTATGTACTCTGTACTATATTAATTTGCTCGATACTTCTAAATAACACACGAAACGGATAAAAGTTGGTATGGCACTACTGCTAAAGTAGTCACCTAAAATAGAATAAGTAGCCTTAAAGCCTAAAGTAGTCGCCTAAAGTGCTTGATTGTTTCGGTTTTTAAGGAAAAAAATGACTTCCAAATCATTCAAAAGATGTGACACTGTTAGTGAAACGCCCATCCATCACGGCAAGGCCATACCCAATTGGATGGGAAAAAATTAGTGGAACTTCTTTTGGAATTTTTTATGATACCATACCGTTCCCCCTTCTTCAAGTATCTTCAGTTCAAATTGAAAAGCATTGTGACGAGTCGTCCTTTTTTTTTTTTTTACAGCATTTTGAAAGTGTGACTTTAATTATAATAGTGTATATCCCGATTTGTACTTTATAATAACAACTGCACTTGGCTTGATGGGCAGGAGCATCAAACCAAGAATTTATTTTATAATAAAATGAACTCTTGTGATATTACAAAGAACAGGCATTAAAAATTCGTTGAAAAAATTCGTCGTTTTCCTGTTTAATAATCGTGTAGTTCTCAAGTTTAACTGTATAATTATGCATAATAAACCATTCTTTACGCTCAATTATTTTATGCATATCATATCCGATTTTTAATTTAAGAAAAGAATATTAAATTGAACAGAAATTATGCATAACATAAAAAAAATTAATTAATATTGCTTTAGTTAAATACACTACTATCTGTCTTTTAGTTCGAAACGATGATGAAGACAAACGATATCTTAAAAAAACATAATATCTATGTAATTCCAACTGTAAGCATAAAACTAAGAACAAAATAATACATAAAAATGTTTGTTTTATTTTATCAATAAATGGTAAATAAGTAATTAAAACAATATTTTTAATCTCTTAACTGCGTCTGAAGGTAAAACATTTTTTTATTGAATGCATAAAATAAAAAAAAAAAATTGATAAATATCTTAGTAAAAGGCCTGACTTCTTGACAAAAAAACACTCTTTGCATTTAAATATTATTTTAAGAAATTTCTAAATGCCATTAATCGGAACTAAGCATTATTTTAATCATTAAAACCGCTTTAGAAAAGTTATTTAAATATTCACTGTCATTCTTCCGACTTAAAACTCCACAATTAAAAAAAAAAGAATGTCAAAGCTGCTTTAATTTTAGAAATGTTTTCTCTTGTGGAATTTCCTGGTATCATTTTGGCCAGATGAAGAGAAACTTTCATATAATTCTCAAGAGATACGAAATTTTTTTTAACCTCTCCAACTTCGACGATTTTAGGAGAAACCGAAAAGTAAAGTTGATGACCATTACGAACGGGGTTCGTTTAGATCTGTCTAATTATGAGTAATCCCTGAGTATATTTAAACGAAAGCATATCCGTTGCCATTTTCCTTTCTGGGAAAAATATATTTTTTTATTATTATTTCTTAAAAAACAACAAACTAAAAGAATCTTAAGAGAGAAAACTTTGAAAATAAAACTCATGATTTCGGAAACCAAGTCAAAAAATTTATAATCATTAGAAATGTTATGGTATATTCCGTCTTTTCCCCTATTCCCACAGCTTTTTAAATAAGTATTTAGCTTCTTTTTTCTTAATTTTTCCAACAAAACGAATTTCCAACAGACGAAAAATTTCAAGCTGGATTTTAAATACATCAAGGAAATAAAAAAAAAAAGAATCTCTAAAATCATTTGCATGTATAGTAGGTTCATCAGAACACTTCCCACAATTTTCGATCAGCCATTTTCCTTTTGTTTCTCAAGAAAAGTTTATTTTAAACTGCGAAACTTTTACTCTATCTCTGTCCTCAAGAAAATGCACTTTTGCTGAAAAATATCTTCGGTGTAATGGCTTCTAATCTTTATCTCTTTTGCATATTTGCATAGATAATTAATGGTAGTGTGCGTATCAAATGGGTGTGTATATGCAAAGGGAAGGAGGTAGAGATGCTAGGTAGGGTAAGGGGTGGAAGAAAGAAGACTTGCCGTCTTTGGAATTGGTGTGGAGGAAGAAGATTTCTTTGATGATATCGGGGGCCCTATTATAAGATCATTAGCGAAGGGGCCCTTTTCGTTCGGGCGGTGTTTTAGAAGGAAAGAAAATGTTCCAGTTCGCGCTTTATCTATTCTTGGATATCGTTTGTAGAATTTAAAATAACAGATGTGTTAAAGGAAAGATAGAGATTCTTGATCAAAATTGTTAACCCAGAAGAACTTTGGCTCATCAGGAAGTAATGTGAAAATAATTTTAAAACTACATAAAGCAAGAGCCGTTAAAAATCTTTACTTGATATCTTTCTAATTACGGTTTAACTTTACAAAAAAAACTTTACATAAAATTATAATTTGAAAGCTTCTTTTAATATATTAAATTCCATATGCTCTTTCCTCCTAAGTTTTGGAAACAATTTGTGTATAAAACAGCAAAAAATTTTATAATTAAAAATTCGTTCACCACTCTAAAAGTATTGGCGATAAATATTAAATCATTATATATTTATTCCATTGTATTAAAATATTCATAAATGTTTAACATTAAAAAAATCTTATTATGTCTAATTCTGTGAGTATCATTAATTATGTGAGTATTATTACATTCTGTTCACATTTTTTGAAAGCATGATTCTTGATTTCATTGTATTAATATTCGTGAAGGCTTAACAGGAAAGTTCTTAATATGTCTTTTATTAAGTGAGTATCATTAATTAAACATTTTTGTCCATATTTTAAAAATATTATTCTTGATTTTAAAAGCATCATTTGTACAATAAAGCATCATTTGTACTCAAAAAATTATAGATATATGGATAATTATACTTTAGAAGGCTTCCTTGCTCTAGATTGCGCTTTATCTGTTCTTTGATGCCCTTTGTAAAATTTAATGTCGCAGATATATTGAGTTCTGGTACTCAAGCTTGAAACCTGCGATACCGTGCGCCAAAGAGCTAGTCATTCGGCCATCAGGTCTCCCTATAAAACCTAATATGTAAAATTTCATTTTGCTTAATATACATTTTATTAGGTTAGAACCATGTCAAAATCATTTAATAATCTGTATAAAACATTGAGACTCTACGATTGTTATATAAATACAGCAGCTAAATAATAAATTTCATATATCTAAATCACCATATATAATACGAATGTCCAAGTATTCAAAATATATTCATACATATCTCTGCTTAATGACTTATAATATATGTTGAAACTTCTATGATAATATTACCATGATTATGACAATATTCTATGATATTATTACCATATTATATTCTTACAAAGTCTTTGATTTTAACTTTTGGAGGTATGTTTTCAATTCCCTATTTTACAAAAAGTTTTATTAAAATTAATTTTTGTTCTCTCCATACACGAAGAAATGCACCTTTCTCTCATATATAAACACTGCTTAGTGTACTATTAATATCTTATAGCCTGTGTACTTGTCCCAAAGTACACAGGGTCTTGTCCCAAACTGGCGTAGTAAATTGCGTGATTAATGAATCCAAAATCCATCTAATATGAGAGGTAGGATACACAGAACGTTTTTAAAACTGCGCTCACTCCATTCTCCAGATAAGCCATTTCCATTAAGGCTAGTAAAGGTCAACTCATTTGGTGCCATGCAAATCTAGTTGAACCCAAATAAAAAAACTCGCATAATTCCCAGAAATTACTCAAAACACGACGGCCGTTTTCTGCAGTTAAACTACTACGCGCACTCCTTTACTGCAGAATATTCCGTGGAAAATGAGTTCGCAATCTCTTAATCTTTTCTTGCAATTCCAGAGGCTTGGAGAGAAATGCTTTGTAAACACATCACGCCAATTTAAAAGCGGGTAAAGATTTAAGCAAGGCAAATTACTCCACATAAATATCGCTGCAACATTAACCTGGTCTAATGGGCCTTAATAACGACAAGTGCCTCCGTCCACCTTATCATCGGCCATCTACTATCCACGAGAGAGGGATGGCCGGGTGTTCGCACCTTGTAGTGTGGACACCCCTGGATTTATGGCAGAAGAGTGATTAGGCAAAATACGCTACATTTCGCACTATCAAATCATAGTTTCGGTTTTCAGTCGTTAGTTCGTGTTAATTTACTGTGTATTATTTACGTCGACAAACTCGTAATATTTCAATGGTGTTGTTGGTTCTTTTCTGGTTTTAGTTTTTTTTTTTTTACATTTTATGAACACACAAAAAAATCTATATAGATATATTTACACTATTAGACTTATATTAAAAAACTATCAGGTACAAAATATTTCAAACTTTCAACATTCGTCATTTTCCTGCTTGATAATCGTGTAGTTCTAAAGTGTAATTATGCTTAATAAACCATTTTTTTATACTCAAATATTTTATCAATATCATCCTGTATTTTAATTTACCAATAGAATATTAAATTGAAGAGAAATTATGCGTAATATAAAAAAAAAAAAAAAAATAAATTAATATTGCTCTAGTTAAACACACTAATTTTGACTTTTAAGTTCAAGACGATGAGAAAGACAAACGATTTCAAAAAAAAAAGACCATAATCTCTATGTAACCGTAACTGTAACCTTCAAACTAAGAACAAAATAATTTGAAAAATATTTGCTTTATTTTATAAGTAGATGGAAAATAAGTAATTAAAATAATAATTTTAATCTCTTAACCGCATCTGAAGTTAAATAATTTTTTTATTGAATGCATAAAAAGAAAAATAATGGATAAATATTTTAGCAAAGCGGACGACCTTTTACAAAAAAAAAACTCTCTTTACATTTAAATATTATTTTAAGAAATTTCAAAATACCTTTAATTGGAACTAAGCATTATTTTAATCATTAAATCCGTTTTAGAAAAGTTATTTAAATATTCACTGTTATTCTTTCAACTTAAAACTCCACATTTAATGAAAAAAGAAAAATTTTAGTGTCAAAACAGCTTTAATTTTAGAAATGTTTTCCCACGTAGAATTTGCTCGTATAATTTTTACCAGATGAAGAGAAACTTTCATATAATTCTCGAGAGATACGAAACTTTTTTACCTCTCCAACTTCATCAGTTTTAGCAGAAACCGAAAAGTAAAGTTGGTGACCATTACGAAAAGGGTTCGTTTAGATCTGCCTAATTATGAGTAATCCCTCAAGTATATTTAAACGAAAGCATATCCGTTACAATTTTCTTTTCTGAAAAATATATATATATATATATATATATATATATATTTTATTATTATTTCGTAAAAATACAACAAACAAAAAAGAATATTAAGAGAGAAAAGTCAAAAATTTATAATCATTAAGGAAATGTTATGGTTTATTCCGTCTTTGCTCCTTTCTCACAGCTTTTTAAATAAGTATTTAGCTTCTTTTTTTATTTATTTTTACAACGAAAAGAATTTCCAACCGACGGAAAGTTTAAAGCTGAATTTTAAATACATGAAGGAAATAATAATAAAACACAGAATCTTTAAAATCGTTTGCATGTAGAGTAGGATCATCAGAACACTTCCCACAATTTTCGATCCGCAATTTTCTTTTTTTGTTTCCTCAACAAAAGATTATTATAAACTGCGAAACTTTTACTCTATCTCTCTCCTCAAGAAAATGCTCTTTTGCTGAAAAATATCTTCAGTGTAATGGCTTCTAATCTTTATCTCTTTTGCATAGATAATTAATGGTAGTGTGTGTATCAAATGGGTGTGCATATGCAAAGGGCGTAGGGTATGGTAAGGGGTGGAAGAAAGAAGATGTGCCGTGTTTGGAATTGGTGTGGAGGAAGAAGTTTTCTTTTGATGATACCGGGGCCCTATTATACGATCATTAGGGTAGGGGTCCTTTTCTTTCCGGCGGTGTTTTAGAAGGAAAGAAAATGTTCCACTTCGCGCTTTATCTGTTCTTCGATATCGTTTGTAGAATGTAAAGTCACAGATATGTTAAAGGAAAGATAGAGATTCTTGATCAAAATTGTTAACTCTAAGAAGAACTTTGGCTCATCAGAAAGTAATGTCAAAATAATTTCAAAACTACATAAAGCAGAAGCCGACCAATTCTTTACTTGATATCCTTTTAATTACAGTTTGAAGTTTTTAATAAAAAAACCTTATGTAAAAATATAATTTGATGGCGGCTTTTCAAAAATTAAATGTTCATTCACCATTTTGAAAGTGTTCTCGTTAAATATTAAGTCAAGTAGGCATTTATTCCATTGTATTAAAATATTTATAAAAGACTTAGCAGAAAGATTCTTAATAAGTCTAATTCATTGATTATCATTAACGTCTTTTCCATTTTTTTAAATATGATTCTTGATATTTCAGGTACTTGATATTTCAGTTTAAAGTGTATTCCTAACCTGGACAAACATACCTGTCACCGCTATGGGCTTTAGGGGAAAAGGAATGGAGATGGAAAAGTTATGAAAGAGAAAGAAGAAATAATGATACATTTTGGTCCTTTGCTCAGTATAAAATGTACTGTGATTTGAATTTAATTCAAAATTTTAATTAAAATTTATTTAGAGTGATTTTAATTAGAGTTATTCGATAACAGAATAACCTTTATTGACACCCAAATGTGTTGGAATCTCAGGCGGCACACTGCACAACGGTGGTTAAATTGAAATGCAATCACTGCAAAATCCTTCAGTAAAACTTTTATTCGAATTTTCATAGTGTCAAATTTCATCATTATTACTATAAAACTTCTTCTTCATTTGCGCAACAGTCTTATGGTTGGCCAAGTCTGTCTACCAACTGGCAGATTTTGAGACAGGAAATGTTTTTCTTTTTATAGGAGAGATTTCCATTGTTATGCTCAACAGTCTACAGTCATATGAAACTGCGACTTGCAGTTTGAAAATAATTCTGAATCTCTCCAAGCATTCATGGCAGCGACGGGACTCGAGCACGAAACCTGTGGCAACGAGCGCCAGTCCTCTCTGCATTCATCCATCAAACCCTACTCTAAAACTTACAATGGATAATTTTATTCAGCTCAATATGCTTTTTATAACGCAAGAACCATGTTAGAATCATTAAATAATCTATTTAAACGATTCAAATTCAATTATCGTTTTTTATAATTACTGAATAATTAAAATTTATTATGACCATATATAATAATTTAATCTAAATGACCATATATAATAATAATGTCCAAATATTTAAAATATATTCATACACATCATTAAGTAATGCAGTATGAGACAGGGTAAAATGTATATATGATATTACCATTAATGCCTATTTTAATCTTACAAGGTTTTGATTTTATATTTCAAAGGTATGTTTTGTTTCATTCCTTATTTTATAAAAGTTTTAATTACAATTGTGTACAGATGCCTGCATGCTTCATAAATAAACAGTACTTAATGTACTATTAATATCTTACGACCTGTGTACTCTTGTCCCAAAAAATATCTTAGCAAATTTTGTGATTAATGAATCCACAATCCAACTAATATCAGAAGTACGACACAGGAGAAAATCAAAATCTTGCACTTTCGGACCTCAACATCATTATCACTATAAAACTTCTTCTTTTCATGATTGGCGTAAAAGCCCCATACTGAGCCAAGGCCATCTGTCTGTTGGCAGATATTATAATTCTTACCACGCAAAATTTCATTTAGCTAAATAGCTAGTTCATTTAGCTAGTTTTTAATAAAAGTAATATTATTTACATGTAAACACAAATAAATACACCTTTCACTCATAAATAAACATGTATTTAGTGTACTATTAATATCTATGCTGTGTTCTCTTGTCCCAAACTGTCTTAGCAAATTTCGTGATTAATGAATCCAAAATTATCTAATATCAGAGGTAGGACACGGGAGAACGTCGTCCAAAACTGCGCGGAGTCAATTTTCCAGACAAGCCATTTCCATTAAGGCTAGTAAAGGTCAACTCATTTGGTGCCATGCAAATCTATTTGAACCCAAACAAAACTCGCATAATTCTCAGAAATTACTCAAAACACGACGGCTGTTTTCTTTAGCTAAAACTACGCGCAACTTTACTGCAGAATATTCCCTGTAAAATGAATTGCAATCTCTTAATCTTTCCTTGCAATTCCAGAGGCTTGGGAGAAAGTGCAAACACATCACGCCAATTTGAAAGCGGGTAAAGACAAATAAATACAAATTACTCCACATAAACATCGTGCAACATTAACCCGGTCTAATGGCGTTAATATCTAACGGTCTGTCCACTCTTATATTCGGCCATCTACTGCGCGAGAGAGGGGATGGTCGGGTTTTCACACCTTGCATTGTGGACACCCCCAGCGCTGAATGCGTTTAATGGCAAAAAAGTGATTAGGCAAAATGTGCTAACATTTCGAACTATCAAATCAGAGGTTTTCAGTCGTCAGTTCGTGTTTAGTTACTGTTTATCGCCTTTATGTATTTACACTTTACAAACTTGTAGCATTTCAATGGGTTGTTGGTACGTTCCATTTTCTGGTTTTATTTTTTTCTTCCTTTTTATGAACACTGGCTAATGATGATGACAAATTCAAATATATACTCAAAAGTCATGGGATAGCAATATGCAAATTTCAGATTGAGCATCGCGTAGAAAAGGTAAAATGCGCAGTAATTCGCAGAGCTTTAATTTTGTTCAAAAGTTATTCATGTGAAGAGGTTTTGACGTGATGACTACCTACGACGGAATTAACAGACTTTGAACGCGGAATGTTAGTTGGGGCTAGACGCATGGGTCATGCTATTTCGGAAATCGTTAATCTTTTACATTCCCAGATCCGCTGTCCAAAGAGTGGGCCGAGAATATGAAATTTCAGGCATAACATCCACCCATGGACAGCGCAGTGGTCGACCGCCTGCACTTAACGACCGAGACCGGCGACGTCTGCAAAGAGTCGCAAATTCAAACAGACAAGCAACAATGCGTCAAATAACCGCAGAAATCAATGTGGACGTACAAGGGACTTGTCTGTCAGAACTGTGCGGAGAAATTTGGCTTTCTTGGGCTATTCCAGCAGAAGACCGACTCGAGTGTCTTTACTGACAGAACGACATCGCTTGCAGCGACTCGGCACGTGAGCATATCGGTTGGTCCCTAGATGAATGGAAACCGTGGCCTGGTCCGATGAGTCACGATTTCAGTTGGTAAGAGCTGATGGTAGGGTTCGAGTGTGGCGCAGTCCCCCGAAGCCATGGACCCAAACTGTCAGCAAGGCACTGTTGAAAGTGGTGGATTAATGGTGTGGGCTGTTTTTTCATGGCATGGACTTGGTCCTCTGGTGCGACTGGATCGAACATTGACTGTAAATGCTTATGTTCAGCTACTTGGAGATCACTTGCAGCCATTCATGTACCCAAACAACGATGGGATTTTTATGGATGACAATGCGCCATGTCACCGAGCCACAACTGTTCGCGATTGGTTTGAAGAACATTCTGGACAAATTCCAACGAATGATCTGGCCACCTAGATCGCCCGGCATGTATCCCATCGAGCATTTATGGGACATCATCGAGAGGTCTGTTCGTTTGCACCATCAACTTCACTTATTCTATCGAGACAGCATGGCTCAATATTCCTGCAGAAGACTTCCAACGACTTGTTGAGTCCACTTCGAGTTGCTGCACTTCGCCGGGCGAAAGGAGGGCCGATACGATATTAAGAGGTATCCCATGACTTTTGTCACTTCAGTGTATAAATATATGATGACCAATCAAACAAGTAGCTATATAGATAGATGAGGACAAAGAAAATAAGTAACTATATAGATTAAGATGACAAATAAAATAAGTAACAATATAGATATATGATGACAAATCAAATAAGTACTATATAGATATATGATGACAGATCAAATAAATAACTATATAGATACATGAGGAGAAATCAAATAAATAACTATATAGACATATTTACAATATTACGTTTTTATAAATAACTTATCATGAACAAAAATTTTTCAAACTTGTACCTGAAATGACAACCTGTATACTATCTCGACACTAATTTTGCTCTTGTATATACCGACAATCAATGATTTTAAATCCCATAATTAACTCTTTTGTGATGTTTACTGTTTGAAATTTAACAAAATAACCATATCTATTATTAAGCATCATTTGTTGCAAGAAAAATTCAAACAAATACATCGTCCAGCTTTTTCTGAGTCACTTCTTGCTAGAATGCGTGACACATTACGGTAATACATCGATGTATGACAGTTTGTTATGGTATCATATGACATTTTATTCAAGAATTAGCATTCCAGTTTTTCGTTCAACTGACTTCCTACTCTGGTCAACTTTCAGATCCTGTTCACACCACAAAAAACCATGCCGACAGATCTGGGATATGCATGGCATGGGTCAGTAATGCCGATGAAGTTCTGTTAACATTTTGTTGTGTGGAAGCAGGATCTGTTGAAAAATATATCTTGGGAAAACCTGCCATGTCAGTTGAACGACATGTATCTAGAGAATTCACGAATAAAAAAATGTCATATGATGCCATAACAAACTGCCAAAAACAAATGTTTTATATTATGTTTTTCATGCATTTATATAAAACACTCATTTTTTCTAGTACGATGTATTTCTTTAATGAAATTTTTCTTGCAACAAATGATGCTTATGGTTTTGTTTTATATTACTTACATCTATCAAAGTTCAAAACATACATCTGAAATTTTAACTTATTCTGAAAATTTCTTCTTGATTAACTAATATTTTTAATAATAAGCATAATTATTATTATTCATAGTAATCTAATTTCTTGCAATATAGATCCATTTATTTAAAAATGTAAAACTTACAAATAATATAATGCGAATGAACAAAGGCAATAAGAAAGCCATACAATAATATTACATATATATATTTTATATAAATCACATTTAAATAATGAAATATATTTTTAAAAGGCTTAAATTTAATCTGCTTTATTCACATCTTTTCTAAAAACTAAGTTTTCTACAGTAAATTTCGTAGACATATGAATCGCATTTTCATTATATAGTGTTTTCTTTTTAAAAAGAAATGTCTAGATTTATATCCCAAACAAACAGAGCATTTAATATTCTTGCGAAAATTTATATAGGTTTTAGCAGATATCTCAGTCACATCCATAAAACATTTCCTGATATTTATGGGATGAACGACATTCAGCAAGGCAATAAAAATTACCTATCGCTGTAAATCTACTGCCATACGTCTTGTGGGTACAAAAAACAATTGAAAAATTTAAAAAAGATCGAATGAAAAATATATCTGTATATGAAATATTCTGCAGATCTGTGAAAATCCATTCTATTTATGCTAGTTTATATTTTATGAGAAGATTATAAAGCATTTTATTTAAATTTCATAAAAAAAATATTATGGCAGTCATAAAAGACTAATTTTATCAAATTTAATTTTGGTAAAAGTCAATATTTTTTTTCTAATCTTTGACGACCAGAAAAAGCATTCAATGCAGATTAAATTTCAGATTCTGAGCATTCTATTACAAAATTATCAGGTAAATTTAGTAATATTTTTAATTTGGTTTTGAATTTAAAAAAGACTTTTATTGGTTAAGACATTTTTAGAATAAAAAAAAATTGCCAACTAAAAATAATTATGGCCATTCCTTGACAATAAAAGTTTTTTTTTTTCAAATTTGAAATAAAATAATAATGCTTTTTAATTATTATTAGGTCTTTATAGAGTGCGGAAAAAAAAAAAAAAGCCTATAAAATGGAAATTTGGTATAAAATTATCACAGCAAATGTTTTTGTTGTTGCATTATCCAGGTTGCCAAAGAGGCTTACAAACAGGCATTCAGCCCTACCTATTTAATACGACAACAGAAAATGTAATATTACCAATATTTTTCTGTATTTTCATTATAGAAACTTAAATATAAATTATGTTATTCTAATTTTCTGTAAATTAAATTATTTTAATTGACGTATGGTGATGAGCGTATAGTGACTGGCGTATGGTGACGGGCCAGTCGCTCAGCAAACCATCGACCAGACATTTCCTATGGGCGAGTTATCTGGTGAATTCGGCTATTGCACGATCCATTAAGGCCATTACAACACCCGAACATTTTTCGTATCAAGGAAGGTCCGTACAATACCGGCAACAAGCGGTCGGGTATTATCCTGCTGAAACCTAGGAGTTTTCAGGGCTCAAATAAAGGGTAGAGCCACTCATCGTAACACACCAGAAATGTAACGTGCATTGTTGAAAGTGTCGTCAATGCGAACAAGAGGTGACCGAGATGTGTATCCAATAGCACTTCATACCATCATGCCAGGTGATGGGCCAGTATGACGATGACGAATGCACGATGCGAATGTGCGTTCACCACGATGCCGCCAAACACTGATGAGACCATCTTGATGCTAGAAACAGAACCTATATTCGTCTGAAAAATGACGTCTCGCCATTTCTACGCCCATGTTCGTCTCTGATCACACGATTGAAGATGCTCCTGTGTGGAAAGCAGTGTCAAGGGTAGCCGCACGTTTGCAGCAACACGGTTTCCGAGCTGAGAGTCCACGCTGCTGAAAACGCTGCATCGGACTGTTCTTGCAGACAATTGTTGTCTTTCAAATTACCTCAATTCTTGACTTAGGGCTCGTGACGAGATTGCACGATCCATTAAGGTCATGCGAGTAACATGCATATATTCAAGGCTGCTAGTGATAGGGAGCCGTTGAGATCCAGCACGACGTTCCGTATTACCATCCTGAACCCATCGATTCCATATTCTGCTAACAGTAATTGGAGCTCGACCGACGCCAGCAGCAATACTGCGATACGATAAACCGCAATCAGAGTACGCTACAATTTGTCCTTTATCAAAGTCAGAAACGTGCTGGTACGCATTTCTGCTTCTTACACGGGCATCACAACAACTTTTCACCAGGCAACAGCGTTCAAATGCCATTTGTCTATGAGAAACCGGCTAAACAATTTTTTCCAAAACACAGTGTAGGTATGGCTTCCGGCGCCTGCTTTGCACTGAAAAGCTAATCACAGCTGAAAAGCTAATCATTTGCTATGTCACAGCACTTTCTTCCTGTCGTTTATATTTCCCGTATGTAGCATGTCTCCTTTTTGGTGTAGCAATTTTAATAGCCAGTAGTGTAGATAACAACTCATTGAAGAAACAATGCATTATTGATTGTTTCGTTGGTTGTACCTGAATCGCCTACATAAAGCGTTAATTTCTTCTGAAATATTAATAGATTCTTTTTCAATATAAATACATAACATGTACCAATTTTCGTCCAATTTCAAACAATTCCTTTTTGGTGAATAGTTTTTTGCCTCATTAGACAGTGAGACGCTCCGTTGGTAATGGTATTAATGGAAGAATTTTAATGAAATAAATTTTAGTTGAATATCTATAACCTTCCTCACTTGTATCATCAATGACTCATTATTATCCACAATTTAATCTTCTCTTTATCTAAATTATTTTCATTTTGAAATTACGAACGCTTCTCATTGAAAATGGATAACAAGTTACAATATTTCCAGTCTGGAAATTTAGTTCAATATACGATGATCAAGCTTCTTTCATCGATGTCATTTTATAGCAATACAAGGGCATTAACGTATTCAAATGAATACAATTCTGTAAAGGTACCGCCTTTTATATGTTTTGTAAAAATATCCAATATAAATGCTAAATTTAAAGCTGATAAGTGCCTTATATCATTTACAAAAAGCATATTGTGGTTCTAATAATAAGTTCAGACCGAAGGAATATATTTTTTCAAAATATGAGTATAGAAAACTTACATTCGAAATTCATCACTATAGCAATTTTAAGTCAATCTTTGAAAACATAAAGTTTAAAAAAAACATGTGATGTAAATTACCTTGTATTAATGTAAAGTAATTATCTAAATGAATAGAATACTTATTTTGAAGTTTAAAATTATAAAGATCAATAAATATAAGTCTAATTTAAATAAATATCATAATCAATATTTTGGTGTTGAAATAAATGAGAATTGGCGCAAAGAATAATTCGAGTAGTTTAGATTATGAAGTTACAATAATTGAAAGAATTGACAATCTAAATTTAAATTTCCTATGCTTATAAAAAATATTATTGTATATTACTAAAACTATTTATATAGGTAAAAACATAATATTTATTGTACAATAAATAAAAAAAAATCTAACAGAGGAAAACAGTTATTGTCAAATTAATATAAAGCTTTAATAAAGTTATTTATTTAAGAGTAAATTAATTTTTAAAAACTGTACTAAAGTCGTATTAAATGAAAAAAATAAGAATAAATCTGTCAACAAAACATACAACAGTTTTAATATTAGTACTTTTTGTATAAAAAATGACAAAATTAAGGTCAGAAAAATCAAAATTATCATATCAAATATCATACCAAAATTATCAAAAATATCAAATAATAAAATTAGTCAATATAAAATTTAAGGACAAAAATATTTTAAATACTTCTGGGACATCGATAAACATTTTCTACTAAAATTGTATGAAAATTCGATTCGATGCCTGTAATGTATTATAAAGTGTAAACGACAAACAAACGAAGTCGAAAAATGTTACCAACCTGTTCATGACTATGTTAAATAGCACAGAATGAAGGAACTACTTTAATGAACTAAGAAAAAATTCACGAATAGAAAATGAAAGAAATATGAATGTATACGATAATCAATACATATATTTAATAAAAGCTTAGAAACAATATAAACATGTACGTTAGCCTGGTATAGACAATTACTTGACAATTAGTTTATGATGGGGCTCCAGCAGCGAAATACATATCAAAATAATTTATTTTGAATTATCTTAAATAATCTAATAATCTCTGTAATATGTAATGTTCTAATATGCCAAGAGTACCTGTAGATTTTCTTAATTATCTTTTAATTTTATCCTGTAGATTATCTTTTAATTTTCATAAGAAAATATATATGTATCAACATAAGTAGGTTTTTCAGTTGGATTAACAAAAGATTGTGTCCACTACAAGTTAAGGGCTAAGCTAAAAAAAATTTAAATTTAATGCAAATCCATGAAATTAAATTTCTCCTGAAGTGAACACTAATCTAATACATAAAAAGTATCTTCAAAGTTATGTTAGAAGAATCAAATAATTATATTAAAATCTTCAACTTAATTATAGGTCATTCGAAAGAGAATCTTTCTAATAGCATTTATATATTTTTTTTGTGTGTGAATGACGAATGACCTCAAGTTAAAAGCTTTATATTAAAAGAAGAAAAATTACCTGAAGACTTTGTGAAATGATAAAACAGGTTTAAAAAGTAGGTAGAAAAATTATCATAGTAACTTATAGATAACGAAAAGGACAAAGCAAATATAGGAGGCATGTATTACATTGAAAACTCGGCTTAGATACAATTTATATGGTCATGGTTTAATGCGAGAATATGAGTTTAATAAAAACTATATTAATAAAGATTTAATTCATATTATTCATTCATTTATAAAAATGTATATAATTAAATAAAAAAATATTATCCAATCCTGTATGATTTGAAATGCATGTGATTAAAATGTAATCAAATAAAGCTTATAATAATGAAAAGCCTACTTAGCTACTTTCATTAGGATTATATGCGTGTCAACTATTATTATAAATGCTTAAATGTATCATAATACAATGTTATTTTCAATTTAAAAGAATCTACAGGTGAATTTAGAATCTATATTTATATTATGTTTATTTACCTTCCAAATAAATTTGAATTTATGAACAAATATTTCTTAAAATGTCTATCTGACATATTAAAAATGGAAGGGGGATTTTATAGATACATAGTATTAAACTCTTCACTTTCCAATACCAGGAAGTATTCTCCTTTGAACAGCATGATGGATTCAGCTACGGTCACGCAATAACTTACTTGTACGAAAATGGTGGAGGCAGTTATAAATGTCCATAAATCCTATTTTCAAATAATTAACGTGTGAAGCACTTGTTATAACCGAGCGCATATGTTTCACTGAATTCTTCCCAGCATAAATCCGAATTTCGAACGAATCCCGATATTCTTTGAATGAGACAACGTCTGCCAAAATAACACTTCCTCAGAACGATTTCAGTTGCTTCAAAACATAAGTTTCAAGAAGTTTTAAAACTGCCGTGTTAAATAATATTTTACTGTATGATCAATTTTTGCTGCTAAGTTTAAAGAATTAGAAGCATTTATTATGCATAATCTAGTATAGATGGTTTTCCATAAACTTTTAGTAGGATCAAACACGCAAGAATGCACATATAGGAAGTTTTATTGAAAAAAATTGGGCCGTTTTATTGCGATCAAAATGATTTCCAACTGAGGCTTGGAAAACTGTTTATTTAAAATTTCAAGCATTCCGTTCCAAAATTCAGCTCAGAAATACTGAGGACCATGATAAATATGGACTGAATTAAATGCAAGTGACGGACAAAACTTCTGATCTACTTGCCATGTAGATACTTTGTACTTGATAAATAAATTGTAAAATATTTTGTTTTTGAAATTAAATAACTTTTTGTTTTTAAAACATTTATTAAAAAACAAATAATTGCCCACAATTTCCACTCTTAAATAATTATATAAACAATTTTCATATTTCCAAGGAAAAATTAACACTAATAATTTAAATTATTTCATTGGCACTACATTGAAACTTAAAAATGAACAATTGGGGACTTCAAATATCATAAATTTAAAGATTCTAATATCGCCTAATATCAGAATTGTATAAAACTTACAGTTTTAATTATAACAAAAATATATAACGAGTTTTATTTTGTTTCATTGCTGCATTAAGTAATTATTAATGGGACGGAAAACAGATAATTTAGAAAATAGTTTATAAAAATTAAAAAGTTTGAAATAGTGAAAAATAAAAACGTTGGAAATATGTACTGATCAAATTTAATAACATCATATCATATGTGCTATTTATTGGACATTTTAATGACTCAACTATACTAGACCTATAATGGTTTCAAGAAGAGGGCCACTTTCAGGTTCAAAGGAATATTTTAATTTTTTTATTTATAGGCATTATATACATACAGAACTCTAGATTATTATTCAAAGAAATGTAAATTAAAAATATGAATTTGATTCACAAGTGCAATTCACTCCAAGGTCGTTAATTTTCAGGGTACTCGAGTCTACGACGAATATAATGCACCAGGTCTCTGAGAGACTTTAATTATCACGATCAGCGTGATACACGAAAACACAAGGAGCTCATTTTGTAAAAAGGTGGAATTTCCGAACCTTTCAGTTACTGTACAGGAAAAAAAAAACCATACTTCTTGTCGACTCGTCGCAGAACACTCTTTCTCCTTTTTCAAAAACATACCTTTAAGAGAACCCATAAAGAAGGGGTCATTTTTCCACTCTCCTCACTGGAGTGGACACGTAATTGTTTTGACTTGTAAAGGTTGAACAGACAATTGCTAATTTTACGATGTATCATTATCCATGACACTCATTATCTGCTGTCAGATTTGACTGACAGGTTGTTCTCATTAGAAGAAAACGCTAATTACATGTAGTATAAATATTCCCGATACTGCTTATCTGGTGTCAGATTTGAGTGATATGTTGTTATTATGCACTTAAAGAACAGACATTCATTTCCCCTGATAACGGAACTCTTCCTGTGGGGAAAATGTTACAGGATAGATGATCAAACAGAAAATAGGAATTTCTTTATTTGCATTGTGTTTTATAAAATTATTAAACTGACAGAATTCAGGGAGTTTTATATATCTTAAGAACAAAATATTTTACTTTATTTCGCTGGAATAAATAGTAATAAACGCAACCTTTATCGTTTTTAGTGGAAAATTAAAATTAATCATTTAGTTAAAAAAATTTAAATTCCTGTGAAACATAAATAAAAATGGAACAACGAATTCCTCTCAAGTATTGGTGATGTTTCAGTAATGAATAATAAATGTTTACGCAATAAGTATTCTTAAAAAGAAAATTTAATGGTTGGTACTGATTGAAATCTAATAGAAAAACCTCCAGTACATGAAACTACGACATACATTTTAAAACTACATCATCACATTTATAAAGGTAATGTATCTGAGATCATTAAAGTCTAAGTTGATAAAGACATGCCTAAATATGTGTGTATAAACACCTGAAGAAGTTTCATGCAAGACACTTTTTCAAACTTTTAAAATTTTACTTCATTATTAATTAAGACTAGAACATGTTGATTCCCAAAATAAACTTCTAAATAACGGAAATCCAGGCGTATTTTTGTGGAATTTTATTATTATTTGTGAGTTTTCATTACTGGTGATACTCATCAAAAATAACGTGATTTTTTTCAATTAACAGTTTTAAGACAACATCAAGCAATATCATTGTTCCTGCGCAAAGATCATGGATTTGATAATTAAAACTTTCGTGGGCATGGGGCATTTGTTGAACAATCGCATTGCCCAAAACATGCATGCGTCCCGTTCTACTACTAAAATTGCTACGTAAATTCGAACTCATCAATAAATTTTGTGGCACAACGTACTTTTATAAAGAAAAAAAAATAAAAAATTTTTAATAAACAATTATGTACAATATTAGTTCATAACTTTTATCATTCAATATTTTCATTGTATATTTTTTATCATAAAATACTGAGCATTTGAAACAGAGATCAGTCACACTAAAAGGCAGCCATGTATCACTTCTCAAGGAGTTGGTGATGCAATACATCAACATCTTCTCCTTACCACAAATTAAAACGAACAAGGAGAGCATGGGAAAGGTTGCATCATAAATATCTTGCTCTCAACACAACCTAAGGTTATTATGACCCATTATTAAACCATATTCTTTCGATTTTCGTAGCTAATGCACTATGCATCCGCTGCCCCAGTAATTATAATAATTTGCAGTAACTTAAATGTCTACTCTTTTACTCTTTAAGTAGACAACTTGAAGTTTTTATATATAAGGTACAATGCCTGTAGCAATCATACGTACAACAACTTGGATAGTCTTCACACAATTCTATATAGAACTGATCCGAAATGTTAGTGGATACAAATTAAGTGAACTTGAAGACAGGCCCGAGAATCTCTCTTCGAACCCGACGGAAAGACTTTCAAGTCCAAGAATTGATCTTCCCCATCCCCGATCTAGACAAAGGGACTTTCACCTCGGTACTATTTGCTGAATTTGAGAATCTATTCTTCTAGTTCCAAAACCCGCGTGCTAACCACCAAGCTAATCCTTAGTTTGGGAGTATGCTTATATATAATTTACAATAGTAGTTTTTGTATATTTTTCTATAAAAATTTTAAATTATATTCAATAAATTAAGCAACATCAGAAAACCAGATATAATCTACGAAATGCTTTGATTATTCATGTATAACAATGTGTTTGGTTAAAAACAAAGTCAATAATATATATAGTTTCTCTAATTTTAAAAAGTTCATAATGTCAGAAATTCGGCAAGTCCTTAAAGGAAGGAAATATTACTTTCTATATGCATAGTATTTCTATTAAAAAATTGAGCAGAGTACTTATTCAAAATACAGTACAATATAATAAAATACAATTCAAAATACAGTACAATACAATACAAAAAAAAAGTACTTTTCTTTTTTATTTATCAGTCAATAAGAATTGTATTAAATTCAATTAAGTGAAATGGTGTAATCTTGCCAGTGAGAAAATTGAATTAAATAGCATTTGAAACATGATGAAAAATTGGAAAGTATAATTGAATCAAAAACATATTAAAAACATCTCCAAAAATTCACTGAAATACCACTCTCAAATTCAAATATGATTAGTAACTTAGTTGAAGTAGATTTATCTTTTTATGAAAAAAAATTTATTACAAATGAAGATAATAGATAATAGATTTATCTTTTCATTTTTTTTTTTTTTTAAATGAAGCAAAAAAAAATTCTAGATTATCTTTCTTAGTTAGAACATTATCAAAATTATAATGAAAGGCATAATTACTGAAAAATTTCATATTAAGTACACTGAAACTGGAAAAAAAAAAAATTAAATTAATTAAAAAATTAAAATTACTAATTCATGATATATTAATACCGCTTTAAGAACACATTAGTTTGGCAATTTCGTAATAGAATAATTTGCCTACATTGCAATAATTTCAAACTAATAATTATTAGGTATCAGTTCAAAGGTAGATAAGTAGTATTACATTTTAAATTTCCAGACAGATTGCGGAAGATATAAGTGCACGTCTGAGTCATTAGCAGTTTTCATCATTATTTTTATGTTCTCAAAGAGATACGTTATGCTGCCTGTTTCATGAAACTCTTTCACTGTTTAAGTGCAGCGAAATAATGTATATCCTGAATTGTTCTTTATATTAAAAAAGGCACTTGGCTTGATGGACGTGAGCATAAAAGCTACACTAAAACTGATTAACATATGTGATAGAAAGGAACGCCATTGAAAATTCTTTTTTTTTTTTTTTAAGTTTAATAAACGTGTGGTTTTCAAGTTTAACTGTATAACTACCTATAATAAGCCACTCTTTATACTCAACTATTTTATGAATATCATCTTGCATTTTTATTTTACCAATAGAATACTAAATGGAACAGGAATTATGCATAATATCAAATAAAATTAATATTGCTCTAATTAAACACACTTATTTCAATTTATAAGTTCGAAACAATGATGAAGACAAACGATCTCATAAAAAACATAATCTCTATGTAACTGCAACTGTAATCATAAAGTTCAGAACAAAATAATTTTTAAAAATTTTATTTTATTTTATAAGTAAATGCCAAATAAGTAATTAAAATAATATTTTTAATCTCTTAACTGCATCTGAAGTTAAACATTTTGTATTGAATGCATAAAAAAGAAAAATAATTGGTAAATATTTTAGTAAAACGGACGACTTCTGTACAAAAAAAAACATTCTTTGCTTTTAAATATTATTTTAAGTAATTTCTAAACGCCATTTATTGGAACTAAGCATTATTTTAATCATTAAAACATCTCTAGGAAAGTTATTTAAATATTCACTGTTATTCTTCCAACTTAAGACTTAGCGTTTATAAAAAAAGAAAAAAAACGAATGTCAAAGCTGCTTTAATTTTAGAAATGTTTTCGCTCGTGGAATTTGCTCGTATAATTTTTACCAGATGCAGAGAAACTTTCATATAATTCTCAAGAGATACGAATCTTTTTTTTTTCATTCCACCAACTTCATCGGTTTTAGCAGAAACCGAAAAGTAAGGTTGATGACCATTACGGACGGGGTTCGTTTAGATCTGCCTAATTATGAGCAATCCCTGAGTATATTTAAACGAAAGCATATCCGTTGCCATTTTCATTTCTGAAAAATATTTCTTTATTATTATTTCGTAAAAATGCAACAAACTAAAAGAATATTAAGAGAGAAAACTTTGAAAATAAAACTCATGATTTCGGAAAACGAATTAAAAAATGTATAATCATTAGGGAAATGGTATCGTTTATTCCGTCTTTTCCTTTTTTCCCACAGCTTTTTAAATAAGTATTTAGCTTTTTTTTTATTTATTTTTACAACAAAACAAATTTCAACAGACGAAAAATTTCAAGCTGGATTTTAAATACACGAAGGAAATAATTATAATAATAAAAAAAGAATCTCTAAAATCGTTTGCATGTAAAGTAGGATCATCAGAACACTTCCCAGAAATTTTCGATCTGCCATTTTCTTTTTGTTTCTCAACAAAATTTTATTATAAACTGCCAAACTTTTACTCTATCTCTCCTCAAGAAAATGCACTTTTGCTGAAAAATATCTTGGTGTAATGGCTTCTAATCTTTATCTCTTTTGCATATTTGCATAGATAATTAATGGTAGTGTGCGTATCAAATGGGTGTGCATATGCAAAGGGGGTGAGGCTGGGTACGGTAAGGGGTGGAAGAAAGAAGATGTGCCGTCTTTGGAATTGGTGTGGTGGAAGAAGTTTTCTTTGATGATACCGGGGCCCTATTATAAGATCATTAGCGAAGGGACCCTTTTCGTTCGAGCGGTGTTTTAGAAGGAAAGAAAATGTTCCAGTTCGCTTTATCTGTTCTTCGATATCGTTTGCAGAATTTAAAGTCACAGATATGTTAAAGAAAAGATAGAGATTCTTGATCAAAATTGGTAACTCTAAGAAGAACTTTAGGTCATCAGAAAGTAAGTTTAGATTCAGTTTAGGTCATCCGCAATTTCAAAACTACAGAAAGCAACAGCCGTTCTAATTCTTTACTTGATATCTTTTTAATTACTGTCTGAAGTTTTTAATAAAAAAAAAACCTGATATAAAATTATACTTTGTTGGCGGCTTTTAAATATTAAATGGTCCTTCACCACTTTAAAAGTGTTAGTGATAACTATTAAATTAAGTATCATTTATTTAATTGAATTAAAATATGCATAAAAGACTTAACAGAAAAAAATGTTAATGTCTGATTCAGTGAGTATTATTGAATATACGGTTTGTTCATGCTTTAAAAAAATACAATTCTTGAATTTATTTCAGATGTTTTTATATAAACGGGAAAAAAGTATCATTTGCACTTGAAAATATCAGAGATAGAGTTAATTGTACTTTAGAAAGGAAGAAAATGTTCCAGTTCGCGCTTTTATCTGTTCTTCGATATCGTTTTGTAGAATGCAAATTCCCAGATATGTTAAAGGAATACTAGATTCTTGGTCAAAATGATTAACTCTACAACTTTAACTCTTTAGAAAGTAATGTCAAAATAATTTCAAAATTAAATAAAGCAAAAGTCGTCCGACTCTAGGAAAGAAGGGGATAAAATATGGAAAGGGTATGAAAGAATAAGATGAAATATTGGTTCATGTTGGAGTTATTCTTCAGTAAATTCAATGTGATTTGAATTTGCATTAAATATTGTAATTAAAATTTAATTACTTTTCATTGTCAAAATATATTTGTTTCTATATATTGGAATTTTAAGTTGACAAGCAAGACAGTTACAATAAAATGAATTGTTTTAAAAATTATTTGCAAACCTTTATTAATTTATCATAAATTTTTTTAACGTAATGTGTTCAAAATACATTGTAAAGACTTGAAAAAATACTTTACCATTCATTCTAAAACACCCAAAAGTGTTACTTTTAGTTTGTCGCTCTACCGTCATTTTTGTATACTTTAGGCTAATTAGACAGAGACCTACAGCTTAACGTGGATACCTAACCACTACTATTATTACTACTATACTACACCACATCACTGGGTCTAGAGCTGAGTTGCCACTTTACAGTTTGGGAATGATGTAGGTGAGTATTCTGACTTGGCTCTGCCATGCTCTACGGTCATATGAGACTGGGACCTACGGCTTAAAGCGGATTCCTAACAACTACAAACTTCCATGAAACCGTGCGACTCGATCCCGAAATCTATGGTACCGAACTATAGAGAACAGCCATTCACGCCAAATTCTAACCACTAGAGACAGCCATGAAACCGTCAAGATTCGAACCTAAAACCTGTGGTACGAAAGACCAGAGTACTAAATAATTGGCCATCAGGCAGCCAAAAGTGTTAGGATGTCAGACGGTCCACTGCGCAACAACGTTTACAATGAAGTGTAATCACTAAAAACTGCAATGGAATGCAATCTCTGCAAACTGTCTTAGTAAGATTTTCTTTTAAAATCTTGTACTTTTAAACCTCATCATTACCTTACAAAGCAAAATTTCATTTAGCTAAATATACTTTTTATTACGTAAGAACCATGTCAGAAACATTTAATAATCTACATAAACCATTCAGACTCTACAATTGTTTTATAATTACCATTCTCTCATGAATAAACATTACTTAGTGCACTATTAATACGTCAAGGCCTGTGTACCCTTGTCTCAAACTATCTTAGTAAATTTCGTGATTAATGAATCCAAAATCTATCTAATATTAGAAGTACGATAAAGAGCGCTCTCAATAAAACGTTTATTCAAAATCTCATACTTTCAAACCTCTTCATCATTACTATAAGTCTTCTTCTTCTTTGGCGTAACAGCCTCATGACTTACCAAGGCTGTTTGCCTACTTGGAAATTTCAAAAAATAGATGTTTTCTTTCTAGTGGGTACGGTTTCTGTCCAATGCCCAGCACTCTGCAATCATATGAGACCAGGTTTAAAGAAGATTCCGAACCATTAGAAGCATTTATGGCACATTCGGTATTCGAGGCCGAAACCTGTGGCACCGAATCACATAGCATTAAGGTTCTACTATAAAACATACAATGCAAAATTTCATTTAGCTAAATATACTTTTCATTACTTAAGAACCACGTCAGAATCATTTAATAATCTACTTAAACTTCAGACTCTACAAGTGCTTTATAACTATAGTTACTGAATAATAAATATGATATTTCTAAATCAACATATAATGTCAGAATATCTAAATATTCAAAATATATTCATACACATCCTTGCATGATGCAATGTTATATAGGATGAAATTTAAAGGATAATGCAAACATGAAGATACATTTTATTCTTACATAGGATTTAATTTTAAATTTTGTGGGTAAGTTTTTTTTAATTCCTTATTTTACTAAAGTTTTAGTTAAAATTGATTATAGATACCTGCATAAACAATGAAATACACATTTATCTCATAAATAAACATTACTTAGTGTGCTATTAATACCTCACTGCCTGTATATTCTTGTCCGAAACTGTCATAGCAAATACATCATCTACATACATAAGCATGATGAACAAATAATCAAAATGTATTCATACACATCATAGATTCAAGCAATATAACATAGGATGAAATTTATATGATAACTTTAGGAGGAAGACATAATTTACTCTTACAAAGGATTAAATTTTAAATTTCGAAGGTATGTTTTTAATTCCTTATTTTGTAAAGGTTTTAATAAAATTTATTATTATTTACATGCAAACATAAATAAATACACCTTTCTCTCATAAATAAACATTACTTAGTGTGCTGTTATTATCTTACGGCTTGTGTACTCTTGTCCCAAACGGTCTTAGTAAATTTCGTGATTAATGAATCCAAAATCCATCTAATATCAGAAGTAGGACATAAGAGAACGTTGTCCAAAACTGCGCGCACTCCATTTTCCAGATAAGCCATTTCCATTAAGGCTAGTAAAGGTCAACTCATTTGGTGCCGTGCAAATCTAGTTGAGCCCAAACAAAACTCGCATAATTTCCAGAAATTACTCAAAACACGACAGCCGTTTTCTACAAGATAAACTACGGGGAGTTTGCACGGCGCAATCTGTACTTCAGAATATTCCCCGGAAAAGGAATTCGCAATCTCTTAATCACTTCTTGCAATTCCAGAGTCTTGTGGAGAACTACTTTGCAAACACATCACGCCAATTTAAAAGCGGGTAAAGATTTAAGCATGGCAAATTACTCCACATAAATATCGCTGCAACATTAACCCGGTCTAATGGCGCGGGCTTTAATAACACCAAGTACCTCCGTCCACCTTATCATCGGCAATCTACTACGCGAGAGAGAGGGATGCTCGGGTTTTCGCACCTTGTATTGTGGGCACCCCCTGGCTCTGAATACGTTTATTTATGGCAGAAGAGTGATTAGGCAAATGCGCCAACATTTCGCACCATCAAATCATAGTTTGGGTTTTCAGGCGTCAATACGTGTTTTAGTTACTCTACATTAGCCTTATGTATTTACACTCGACAAACATGTAACATTTCAATGGCGTTGTTGGTTCGTTCTTTACTGGTTTTAATTTCATTAGTTTGATTTTGATGGATGGTTCTATGCTGGTATTATTTTTTTTTTTTTAACTGGTTATTAACTATAATGGCAAATCAAATAAATATCTATATAGATATATTTACACATCAATTTATCTTTTCTTTTTTTTTCCTTTTTATGAAAGAAAAAAAAATCTATATATATATATTTACACTATTAGGTTTATGTTGAAAAATTATCAGGAATAAAATTTTTCAAACTTTCCCCATTCATCACTTTGCCGCTTTCATTCACAAAATTCGCGTTTTGCTGCTTAATAATTGCGTAGTTATCAAGTTTAACTGTATAATTATACATAATAAACAATTTTTATACTCAACTATTTGATGCATATCATCTTGAAATTTTAATTTACAAACATAAAATTAAATTGAACAGAAGTTATGCATAATATCAAAAAAATAAATTATTATTGTTCTAGTTTAACACACGAATTTCGATTTTTAAGTTTGAAATGATGAGGAAGACAAATAATCTCATAAAAACATAATCTCTATGTAACTGCGACTGTAACCATAAAGATAAGAAGAAAATAATTTTAATTTTTTTACTTTTTTTTATTTTATAAGTAAATGGCAAATAAGTAATTAAAACAATATTTTTAATCTCTTAACTGAATCTGAAGTTAAAACTTTTTTTTTTATTGAATGCATAAAAGAAAAATAATTGAAAAATATTTTAGTAAACAGACGACATCTTTACAAAAAAAACGCTCTTTACATTTAAATATTATTTTAAGAAATTTCAAAATACTATTAATTGGAACTAAGCATTATTTTAATCATTAAAACCACTTTAGAAAAATTATTTAAATATTCATTGTTATTCTTCCGATTTAAAACTCCACAATATAAAAAAAAAAAAAAAAAAAGAATGTCAAAGCTGCTTTAATTTTAGAAATGATTTCTCTCGTAGAATTTGCTGGCATAATTTTGACCGGATGAAGATAAACTTTCATATAATTCTCAAGAGATACGAATTTTCTTTTATTCCACCAACTTCATCGGTTTTAGCAGAAACCGAAAAGTAAAGTTGATGACCATTACGAACGGGGTTCGTTTAGATCTGCCTCATTATGAGCAATCCCTTGAGTATATTTAACCGAAAGCATATCCGTTGCCATTTTCCTTTCTGGAATATGTATATATTTTTATTATTTCGTAAAAATGCAACAAACTAAAAGAATATTAAGAGAGAAAACTATAAATTAAACTCATGATTTCGGAAAACGAGTCAAAAATTTATAATCATTAGGAAAATGTTATGGTTTATTCCGTCTTTTCCCCTATTCCCACAGCTTTTTAAATAAGTATTTAGCTTCTTTTTTTATTTATTTTCCAACAAAATGAATTTCCAACCGACGAAAAATTTCAAGCTGGATTTTAAACACAAGAAGGAAATAATAAAAAATAAAAATAATGAATCTCTAAAATCGTTTGCATGTAGAGTAGGATCACAGAACACTTCCCACAATTTTCGATCCGCCATTTTCTTTTTGTTTCTCAACAAAAGATTATTATAAACTGCGAAACTTTTACTCTATCTCTCTCCTCAAGAAAATGCACTTTTGCTGAAATATATCTTTGGTGTAATAGCTTCTAATCTTTATCTCTTTTGCATATTTGCATAGATAATTAATGGTAGTGTGCGTATCAAATGGGTGTGCATATGCAAAGGGGGTAGTGTACGGTAAGGGGTGCAAGAAAGAAGATCTTTGGAATTGGTGTGGAGGAAGAAGTTTTCTTTGATGACACCAGGGGCCCTATTATAAGATCATTAGCGAAGAGGCCCTTTTCGTTCGAGCGGTGTTTTAGAAGGAAAGAAAATGTTCCAGTTCGCGCTTTATCTGTTCTTCGATATCGTTCGTAGAATTTAAAGTCACAGATATGTTAAAGGAAAGATAGAGATTCTTGATCGAAATTGTTAACTCCAGAAGAACTTTTGGCTCATCAGAAAGTAATGTCAAAATAATTTCAAAACTACGTAAAGCAAAAGCAGTTTCAATTCTTTACGCAAAAACAGTTCTTATTCTTGATATCTTTTTAATTACAGCTTCAGGTTTTTTTTTTTTTTTTTGTTGATACATAAAATTATAATTTGATGGCTATTTTGAAATATTAAATGTTCCTTCGCCACTTTAAATGTGGTGATAGATAATAAATCAAGTAGGAATTTATTCGAATGAATTAAAATATTCACAAAATGCTTAACAGAAATTTTTTAATATTTCATGGAGTATCATTAATTATACTCTGTGTTCAAATTTTAAATTTCAAATTCTTGATTTTATTTCAGGTGCTTCGTAAAAACTAGCAAAAAGTATCATTTGTACTCTAAAGTGACAGAGATAGACTTAATTGTACTTTATTAGAGAAAACGACAGAATATGGGAAGGATGTGAAAGAGGTGGGAAAAGTATTGGCCAATTTGTATTTGTTTAGTATGCAATGTATTTCGATTTGTATTTGCAAGATTTAAATTAAAATTTAATTAGAAAGATTTTAATCAAAGTTATTCGAAAAACGTTGAACCTTTATTAAACCAAAAATTGTAAGTATATTAATAAAGATTTAATTCATATTTTTCATTTATTTATAAAAATGTTTATAATTAAATAAAAAAATATTATCCAATCCTGTGTGACCTGAAATGCAGGTGATTAAAATATAATTAAATAAATCACTTATAATAATGAAAAGGGTAATTAGATACTTTCATTAGGATTATATGCATGTCAACTATTATTATAAATGCTTAAATATATCATAATACAAGGTTATTTTCAATTTAAAAGATAAATCTACAGGGAATTTAGAAGCTATATTTATATTATGTTAATTTACCTTCCAAATAAATTTGAATTTATGAACAAATATTTCTTAAAATGTTTATCTGACAAATTAAAAATGGAAGGGGGCATTTTATAGATACATAGTATCAACCTCTTCACTTTCCAATACCAGGAAGTATTCTTTGAACAGCATGATAGATTCAGCTATAGTCACGCAATAACTTACTTGTACGAAAATGGTGGAGGCAGTTATAAATGTCCATAAATCTTATTTTCAAATGATTAACATGTGAGATACTTGTTATAACGGAGCACATATGTTTCACTGAATTCTTCCCAACATAAATCCGAATTTCGAACGAATCCCGATATTCTTTGAATAAGACAACGTCTGCCAAAATAACACTTCCTCAGAACGATTTCAGTTGCTACAAAACACAAGTTTCAAAAAGTTTTAAGGGGAAAACTGCTGTGTTAAATAATATTTTACTGTATGATCAATTTTTGATGCTAAGTTTAAAGAATTAGAAGCATATATTATGCATAATCTAGTAAAATGGTTTTCCTTCAACTTTTAGTAGGATCAGACGCGCAGGAATGCACATATAGGAAGTTTTATTGAAAATAAATAGCATTGTTTCACTTAAATATCCTGTTGGAAATGATTTCAAGTGGGGCTTGGAAAACTGGTAATTTAAAATTCTAAGCTATTTGGGGAATACTGAGGACGATGATAAATATACACTGAAATAAATACAAGTGACACACAAAACCCAAACCCAATCCTTCGTTGAATTTGATTGATAATTAATATGTAAAATATTCAATTTTCAAATTAAAAACAGTTTTTTTTCATGTAAAGCACAAATAATTATTGTCAGTTTTCATAGATTAAATAATTATTTGAAATAATTTTGCCCTTTCAAGGGAATAATTAAAACAATTAATTTCATTTATTTTATTGGCACAACATGAAATATTGGTGAGTTCTAATATCAAAAATTCAAACTTAACTTTTAATTACAACAAAAATACATGTACAATTTTTATTTTGTTTCATTGCTGTATGAAACAATTATTAGTAGGTTGGAAAATAGGTAATTTTAATTTCTAACTTCATAGAAAATTAAAAAGTTTGAAATAATGAAAGATAATAAGCTGTAAATATGTACTGGTTAAAATTAGATGACCTCATAATATAAGTGCAATTCATTGGACATTGTAAAATCTCGGCTTACAGTAGATCTATAAAGGCTTCAATAAGGCGACCACTTTCAATTTCAAGGGAGCACTTTAATTTTTATTTACAAGCATATATATATATGTATATATGCATATATACTGCTTGTAAATAATGCTTCAAAGTACTATGTATGACGAATTTAATGCATCTGGTTTGCGGCAGAACTTAATTAACGCACTGCAAGAAACAAGAAACCCCAGGGCTCACTTAGTAAACAGGCGGAATCTCTAGTCTGCGCAGTTACTGTACAGACATTTCTTGTTGTCTGGCCGCAGAACACTCTTTTTTTTTTTTCTTCTCCAAAAAACTTTCCTTTAAGAAAATCTGTAAGAGGGGGCCAGATTCCCTCACTCCTCATTGAGTGGAAATTTCCTTAGATCATGATTTATCACCAGCCAAGATGCAGCTATTTCCCATCTGTAATTGTTTTCACCTCGAACAGACAATCGCTTATTTGATGTTGTATCATTATCCATGACACTGATTATATGCTGTCAGATTTGAGTAACATGTTGTTCTCATTAGAACAAAACATTAATTGCATGTAGTATAAACATACACTAAACTGCTTATCTGCTGTGAAATTTGAGTGATGCGTTGTTATTATGCAGTTGTTAAACAATATACATTCCTTTCCATTAGGAACAAAAATGCTGTAACATAGACGATCAAACTAGAAAATTGGCATTTTTTATTTGCATCGTATTTTATTAATTTAAGTTATTTAACTGACAAAATTCAGGAGTTTTATATATCTGAAGACCAAAATATTTTAATTTATTTCGCTGGATTAAATAGTACTAAACCTTCATCGTTTTTAAGGAATAATTAAAATGGATCACTTAATTAAATCAACTTAAATCCCTAACAAAAACGTACAACAAATTTATCTCAAGTATTGGTTATGTTTCAGTCATGAATAATGAATGTTTACGCAATGAGTAATCTTAAAGAGAGAATTTTATCGTTGGTAATGATCGAAATCTAATAGGAAAATCTGGAAAACATGAAACCACAACTTGCATTTTGTATTGCTGTTCAAAACGACAATTGTGTTTTGTTAATTAAATGTAAACAACTGAATAAGAAAGTAATGTATTATTTAGTTGGAAATGTATTCCCAATTTTTTTATTTTTTATAGAATATCACCACATTTAGAAAGATAAGCATCATAGATCATTAAAGTCTAAGTGGATAAAGAGATATCTAAAGATGTATAAACACTTAAACAAGTTTCACGCAAGACACTATTTCAAACTTTAAAAATTTTCACTTAATAATTAATTAAGATTATAACATACTGATTCCAAAATGTTTCGTTACGTTAAAAAACGTTGCTTGTTATGTCTGTTGAAAAATCACGATATCCAATAGGATAACGTAAATTATCTCACTGAATACCTTTAAAACAACATTAAATAAAATGACTGTACCTGTACAAACATCATGGATTTATATATAACACCTTTCGTAGGCATAAGGCATGTTATGGACACATGCATAATCTGTAATTTACATTCGCCCTGTTCTATCACTGGAATTTTTGCATATGCAAACCTTAAATTAATTTTATGGAAAATTGTACTTTTAAAAAATAAAAAAATAATAATTTTTCATAAATTATTCTCTAGAACATTACTTCATAAACAATATACAATGAAATACAATGGAAACATATATACAATGAAAATATTGAATCATATAAAACATATCATAATCAATATTGAAATTATATAATTAATTATAAATCAATATTGAAAACATATATACAATGAAAATATTGAATCTTAAACAAGATTCAATATTTTCATTGTATAATTTTTTTCATTAGAATGCTGAGCACTTGGGTCAGAGATAATTCTCCCTAAAAAGGCATCGAAGTATCAGTTCTCAAAGAGGTGGGGGTGCATTACAGCCTCCTCCCCTGCTTTCCACAAATTAGAACGAACAAGTTTTGGTTTGCCGCTCGAAGGTCATCTCTCGCACATGGGGGCTAAACAGACCTACAGTTTAAAGTGGATTCCGAACTACTCACAAACATCCATGCCACCGTCAGGATTCAAACCTGAAGCTTGTGCTACCAACGGCCAGAGTGCTTGGCCATTAGGCAGCAGAATGAGCATGTGAAAAGTTGCACCCTCATTAATTTCCTCTCGATCACAACTGAAGATTATTATGGCATATACACTCAAGGCCAAAACATCATGACCACCCCTACATTTTGCAATGAACTCGCCTGGATGACGTGGAAGGCCCGTGATCAGGTGGAAGTGGTATTAACTGCTGCTGGAGAGTCTGAAGAATCATTATTTCACTTACTTCTGTGTGTGATGAGAAAGGCTGCGGATCTAAGCGACTTCGATAGAGGGCAGATTGTAATGGCTCGAAGGCTCGGAACAAGTATTTTCGAAACTGCACGACTCGTGGGTTCTTCGCGATTTACAGTTGTTAGTACTTATGCAAAGTGGATGAATGACGGTGAAACCAGCAGTATTTTACGACATGGTGTTGGACGTCCACACGCTATCAAAGAAAAAAAGTCGTCGGAGACTGTCTCGCATGGTGAAGCAAAACCGGAGGCAGACAGTGGCTCAGCTGACAGCCCAATACAATGCAGGGCCAAGTAGAATAGTATCGGAGCACAGTGTTCAACGGACACTGTTGGATATGAGCTACGCAGCAAACGTCCCACTCGTGTGCCTTTGCTGACCAAGCGTCATCGCCAACTGCGCCTGCGCTGCGCCCGGAAACATCGTGACTGATCCATGGATCAGTGGGAGAGCGAGTTGCCTAGTCATATAAATCACGGTTTTGTCATTCAACACGCCGATGGCCGTGTCAGGATACTCCATATTCAGGCGAACTATAGCTCCCTCAATGTGCAGTAGGTCATACATAGGCCGGTAGTGGCGGTATTATGCTTTGGGGACGTTCTCTTGGGCGTCTCTGGGACCTGTAGTTGTGATAGAGCAGACTATGTATGCTACAGGGTATCTGAACATCATTACGGACCAGTTGCACCCTTACATGGCATCTGTTTTCCAGCTAGAAATGGAATGTTCCAACAGGACAACGCCCATGTCACAAGGCTAAAATTGTGTTGGAATGGTTCCAGGAACATGATGCTGAATTCCAGTAAATGTCCTGGCCGCTTAACTCACCGGATCTCCATCTGATAGAACACATTTGGGATGTCCTGGGATGGCAGCTCAGAGTTCAAAGACCACCAATTCTCTCGGATTTGCGTGACCGTTGCTTAAAACATCTGGTACAATCTGTCTCCGGCCATCTACCAAGGACTTGTGGCATCCATGCCAAGGCGGGTTGAAGCTGTGTTGCGCGCCAAAGATGGGCCAACTCGTTGTTGACTTAGGTGGTCATAATGTTTTGGTTCTTCAGTGTAGATCTTCACTTGTTGGGATTCAAATCATTAACCTTCCATTCCGCAACTAATACGCTATGTATCGAAATTCGCTGACCCATTATTTATAATTAGTTGCTGTAACTTAAATATCTAGTCTTTTACTATATAAGTAGGCCTTTTTAGAATTTATATAGAAGGTACAATGTCTGTAGCAATATGTGCAACTGTTTGGATAATCTTGATACAATCCTATATAGAACTGATGGGAAATGCAAATGGATAAAAGTTAAGTCAATTTGTAGACACTATCAGGCTTAGAATCTGGGAAGTGTGACTCTTTTTTACTCTTCGAAGGCAAAGGAAAGAATCTCAAGTCCCCGATCCCGATCTAGACAAGGGAACTTTCAGCTTGATATCATTTGCGATTTACATAATCCATTCTTTTAGTTCCAAAACCCACGTGCTAGCCACATGTCATCACCAAGTCAATCCTTAGTTTGGGTAGTATTCTTATATATAATTTACAAGAGTATTTTTATTATTTTTCTTTTTTTTTATAAAAATTTTAAATAATATTCAATAAATTAACAAGATCACAAAAAAAAACAGATATAATCTATGAAATGTTTTGAATTTTTTCATATATATACATATATATATATATATATATATATATATATATTATATATAGATAATAATGTGTTTGGTTAAAATCAAAACCAATAATATATTTTTTTAATTTTGGCGAAAAAAGTCCATAGTATCAGACATTCGGCAAGTTCTTAGAGGGGGTGGGGGAATATTATTTTTAACTGCATAGTATTTCTATAAAAAAATGAGCTGCACTTTTTTACTTATTCATTAGTCAATAAGAACTGTATGAAATTCAATTAAGTGAAAAGGCTTAATCATGCCCAAAAAGAAAATAGAATTAAATAACAGTTGAAATTGGCGACATCTCCCTAAAATTCACTTAAATATCATTCTCAAATTCAAATATGATTATTAATTTAGCTGAAGTGATGATGCTAATAGATTTATCGTTTGAAAGAGAGAAAATATTTATACAAATGCAGTAGAGAAAATTGCAGAATTATCTTCCTTAGTTAGAACATTATCAAAATTATAATGAAATACACTTAGAAACTGACACACTTAGATACACTTAGATACACTTATTACTTAATGATACACTTAGACACTTAAAAACTGAATAATGTTGTATATATTCCATATTAAAATTACACATTCATGATATATTGATACCGATGGTTTCAGACATATTAGTTTGACAATTTCGTAATCGAATAATTTACATAATGTGCAATAATTTGCTAATAATAATTATTAGGTACAGTTCAAAGGCAAATAAGTAGTATAACAGTTTAAATTTCCAGACAGATGGCTCAAGATATAAGTCCACGTCTGAGTTAGATGTCGACAGCACTTTTGCATCAATTCCTTTCATGTTCTTAAAGAGATATGTATTGCTAGATGTCTTAGGAAACTGTTTAAGTACTTTGAATTAATGTATATTCTGAATTGTCATTTTTATAAGTACCGTACTTGACTTGATGGACGTGAGCATCAAACCAAGACTAGATCTCATTTACTGATGTGATATTACAAAGAACAGACATTGAAAATTTGTAGAAAAATTCGTCATTTTGTTATTTAATAATGTGTGTTTCTCAAGTTTAACTGTGTAACTATGCATAATAAACCAGTTTTTTATACTCAATTATTTTATGAATATCATCATGTAACAAATAAAATATATTGTTTTTTAATTTAAAAAAAGATTCAATATATCAGAAACTCGGCAAGTCCTCAAAAGATTAAAACATTATTTTCTACCCACATTACATTTTTATTAAAAATATCTTTTATTTATTAGCCAATGAGAATTGTAAGAAATTCAATTAAGTGAGAGGGTGTAACCATGCCCACAGAGAAAATTGAATTAAATAACTGATGAAACATGATGAAAAATTGGAAAATATAATTAAATGTTGTTGTTATAGTGTCCATGGATTTAAAATATAATAATCAATGTCAGATCAAGTCAAAAGTCTTCACGATAGCGACCGCTAGCAATGGCTCCGCTTCACTATACAGGACTTAAAAAACGCATTAAAAACTTCACCCTGAATTTTACTCAAATAACACTCTCAAATACAAATATGATTAGTAATTTAGCTTTTAGTGCTGTTACTAATAGATTTATAATTTGAAGGAAAAAATACAGCTGGAAAAATACAAATGAGTAAAAAATAATGCAGAATTTTATTTCATAGTAAGAATATCATAAAAAATTAAAATGAAATGCATAGGCACTTAAAGACTGAATAATGTAGTATATATTGAATATTAAACTCACTGATTCATGTATAATAATATTTTGATTGAGACATATTAGTTTGCAAATTTCAATTTCGTAATCGAATGATTGGCATATTTTGCAATAATTTGCTAATAATGATTATTAGGTACCAGTTCAAAGGTAGATAAGTAGTATTACATTTTAAATTTCCAGACAGATGACGCAAGAAATTTAATTTCACGTCTGAGTTAGATATAGTTTGCAGTTCTCAAAAGATATGCATTGTAAGATGTTTCAGGAAACTCTTTCACTCTTAAGAGCAACGAAATAATGTGCAGGGTGATTATAATTAAAGTCCCGCTTTCAAAATGATGTAAAAAGAATCACTCGTCACAATGAGTTTGAACCGGAGATATTTGAAGAAAGGGGGTAACGATATGTCATAAGGAAAAAAAGTTCCAAAACAAGTTGCACCGATTTTCCCATCCACCTGGGTGGCCTTACGGTCGCGGATGGTTTCTCACTAATAATGCCACAACTGTTGAAAGACTTGGTCAACTGCAGTCATTTTTTCTGTCAAAAAGCTAAAAACAATACATTGAACATTGAATACTACAGTTGGTTTAAAGTGCAACTCACGCCAAATACGTTGTAATTTCGAGTCAAAATATCAATGTCCGCCTATGTGCCACTTACAGTGCCATCTATTAACGCACTTTTAGAATTTTTGATACCATATCGTTTCACCTTTCTTCAAGTATCTTCATTTCAAATTAAAACACATTGTGACGAGTGGTCTTCTTTTTTACAGCATTTTGAAAGCGGTACTTTAATTATAGTCACCCTGTATATTCCGGATTTGTACTTTATAATAACAGCTGCACTTGGCTTGATGGATATGAACATCAAACCAAAGCAAGAATTTATCTGATATTGCAAAGAACAGGCATTGAAAATTCTTTGAAAAATTCGCCGTTTTCCTGTTTAATAATCGTGTAGTTCTCAAGTTTAACTGTATAATTAGGCTTAATAAATCATTCTTTATACTCAACTATTTCATTAATACAATCCTGTATTTTTAATTTACGAAACAGAATATTGAATCGAACAGAAACTATGCATAATATAAAAAATAAATTAATCATGCTCTATTTAAACACACTAATTTCGATTTTTAAGTTCGAAACGATGATGAAGACAAACGATCTCATTAAAAAAACATAATCGCTATGTAACTGCAACTGTAACCATAAAACTAAGAACAAAATAATTCTTAAAAATTTTTGCTTTATTTTATAAGTAAAAGGCAAATAAATAATTAAAACAATATTTTTAATCTCTTCACTGCATCTGAAGTTAAAACATTTTTATTGAATGTATTAAAAAAAAAATAATTGATAAATATTTTAGTACAACGGACGACTTCTTTACAAAAAAAAACACACTTTTACCTTTTTTTAAGAAATTAAAAAATGGCTGACTTCTTTGCGAAAAAAATTTATTTAAATATTATTTTAAGAAATTTCTAAATGCCATTGATTAGAACTAAGCATTATTTTACTCATTAAAACCGCTTTAGAAGAGTTTATTTAAATATTCACCGTTATTCTTCCGACTTAAAACTCCTCAGTTTTATATAAAAAAAGAATGTCAAAGCTGCTTTAATTTCAGAAATACTTTCTGTGGAATTTATCCGTATAATTTTGACCAGATGAAGAGAAACTTTCAAATAATTCTAAAGAGATACGAATCTGTTTTTTTTTTATTCCACCAACTTCATCAGTTTTAACAGAAACCGAAAAGTAAAGTTGATGACCACTACGAACGGGGTTCGTTTAGATCTGCCTAATTATGATAAATCCCCGAGTATATTTAAACGAAAGCACATCCGTTGCCATTTTCCTTTCTGGAATAAATATTTTTTTTTATTATTATTTTGTATAAGTTTTAAAATGCAAAGTAAAAGAATATTAAGAGAAAAAAACTTTGAAAATAAAACTCATGATTTCGGAAAACGAGTCAAAAATATAATCATTAGGAAAATGTTATGGTTTATTCCTTCTTTTCACCTATTCTCACAGCTTTTTAAATAAGTATTTAGCTTTTTTTATTAATTTTTTAACAAAACGAATTTCCAACTGACGAAAAAGTTCAAACTGAATTTTAAATGCACGAAGGAAATTATAAAAAGTAAAAAAAAATCTCTAAAATCGTTTGCATGCAGAGTAGGATCATCAGAACACTTCCCTCAGTTTTCGATCCGACATTTTATTTTTGTTTCTCAACAAAAGATTATTATAAACTGCGAAACTTTTACTCTATCTCTCTCCTCAAGAAAATGTACTTTTGCTGAAAAATATCTTCAGTGTAATGGCTTCTAATCTTTTCTCTTTTGCATATTTGCATAGATAATTAATGGTAGTGTGCGCATTAAATGGGTGTGCATATGCAAAGAGATGGGGGATAGAGAGGGTACGGACAGGGGTGGAAGAAAGAAGATGTGCCGTGTTTGGAATTGGTGTGGAGGAAGAAGTTTTCTTTTTGAGGTGACCGGGGCCCTATTATAAGATTATTAGCGAAGGGACCTTTCCGTTCGAGCGGTGTTTTAGAAGGACAGAAAGTGTTCTTCGCTTTATCGTTCTTCGTTAGAATTTAAAGTCACAGATATGTTAAACGAAAGATAGAGATTCTTGATTAAAATTGTTAACTCTAGAAGAACTTTGGCTCATCAGAAAGTAATGTGAAAATAATTTCAAAACTACATAAAGCTAAAAAGTCGTTCCAATTCTTTGCTTGATATCTTTTTTAATTACAGCTTCAGGTTGGTTTTTTTTTATCGATATATAAAATTATAATTTGATGGCTGCTTTTAATATTAAATGTTCGTTTTCAAAAAAGTGCACCTTATAAATATTAAATTAAGTAGGTATTTATTCCTGTGTATTAAATATTTATAAAATGCTTAACCTAAAAATTCTAAATATGTTTAATTCAGTGAATATCCTTAATTATATATTTTTTAGCTATAATTGAAAAATATGTTTTTGATTTTATATCAGATGCTTTATAAAACTGCAGAAAAGCATAATTTGTTACTAAAAAATGACGGATATAAGTTAATTGTAATTTTGAAGGAAAGAAAATATTCTAGTTAGCGCTATATCTGGATATCGTTTACAAAATTTAAAGTCACAGATCTATTAAAGGAAAGATAGATATTCTTGATCGAAATTGTTAATTCTAGAAGAACTTACAATTCTTCTCTTGATATCTTTCTAATTTCCGCTTCAGGTTTTTTATTTATTGATATATGCAATTATAATTTGATGACTACTTCTAAAATGTTAAATGTTCGTTCACGACTTTAAAAGTATTCGTAATAAATATTAAATCAAGCAAATTTATTCCATTGTATTAAAATATTCATAAAATGCTTAATGTGTCTAATTCAGTGAGTATTATTAATTATACATTTTGTCTCTGTTTTAAAAATGCCATTCTTGATTTTATTTCAGGTGCTTTATAAAAACAAGCAAAAATTATTCTTTTGTACATAAAATGATACAGATAGTGTTAATTGTACTTTAGAAGGTAAGAAAATGTTCTAGTTCGCGCTTTATGTAACTTCGATAACATTTATAGAATTTAAAGTCACAGATATGGTAAAAGAAATCAAGATATTCTTGATCAAAACAGTGAATTCTAGAAGAACTTTTAGCTCATCAGAAAGTGTTGTCAAAAATGATTTGGAAACTACATAAAGCAAAAGGAATTCCAATTTACGGGAGAAGGTGATAGAATATGGAAAGGGTATGAAAGAAAAGAAGAAATATTGGTCTATTTGGAATTATTCGTTGTTTAGTTTGAAATGCAGTGTGATCTGAATTTTCAATATTTTGATTAAAATTTAATTATTTTCCTATGGAAAAGTATGTTTGTTTCTCTTTTCTGGAAGAAACTTTTATGGACAAGCAAGAAATTTACAATTAAAATTAAATATTTATAAATCATTAAATAGTTTTTTCACTTTATTTAAAAAAATTATGTGTTCAAAATCATTCTAGAGACTTGAAATACTTTTTACCATTCTTTTCAAGAACCGAATAACCTTTTTTGGCACCCAAAATTGTTAGGTTCTCAGGCGGAGATAGGGTCGTGATTTGAAGGTCTTACACTAAAAACGATTAAAAATTGTGCAATCCCTGCAAAACTACAATAAAGTGCAATCTCTTTTCTCTCAGTAAAATGTTTATTCAAAATCACTTACTTTATTCCCATTACTATATGACATACAATGTAAAATTTCATTTAGCTAAATATACTTTTATTACGTAAGAACCATGACAAAATCATTTAATCTATTTAAACCTTCAGACTCTACAATTGTTTTAAAGCTACATTTACTGAATCTAAATCGACATATATAACCAGAATCTCCAAATATTCAAAATATATTCATACACATCATTGCGTCATGCAATACAATATAAGATGGAATTTATTTGATAATATTACAATGAAGATATAACTTAATCGTACAAAGGTTTTATTTTAAATTTTGAAGGTATGTTTTTTTTTATTTTATAAAAGTTTTAATTATAATTATTTATAGATACCTGCACACACAAAGAAATACACCTTTATTTAATAAATAAACATTATACTTAGTGTACTATTAATATCTCACGGCCTGTGTACTCTTGTCCCAAAATATCTTAGTACATTTCGTGATTAATGAATCCAAAATCCATCTAATATCAGAAGTAGGACACTAGAGAACATTGTCCAAAAACTGCGCGCACTCCATTTTCCAGATAAGCCCTTTCCATTAAGGCTAGTGAAGGTCAACTCATTTGATGCCGTGCAAATCTAGTTGAGCCCAAGCAAAACTCGCATAATTCCCAGAAATTACTCAAAACACGGGCTAAACTACGGGGAGCTTGCAATCCTTTACTGCAGAATATTCCGTGGAAAATGAATACGCATTCTCTTAATCTTTTCTTGCAATTCCGGAGGCTTGGACAGAACTACTTTGCAAACACATCACGCCAATTTAAAAGCGGGTAAAGATTTAAGCAAGGCAAATTACTCCACATAAATATCGCTGCAACATTAACCCGGTCTAATGGCGTGGGCTTTAATAACGCCAAGTGCCTCCGCCCACCTTATCATCGGCCATCTACTGCGCGAGAGGGATGGTCGGGTATTGTATTGTTGACACCCCCGGCTCTGAATGCGTTTATTTATGGCAGAAGTGTGATTAGGCAAATGCGCTAACATTTCTCACTCTCAAATCATAGTTTCGGTTTTCAGTCGTCAGTTCGTGTTTGGTTGCCATAATTACCCTTATGTATTTACACTACACACACTTGTAACATTGCAATGGCGTTGTTGGTCTGTCCTTTTCTGTTTTTAGTTTTTTTTCCTTCCGTTTTATGAATACTAGTTACTAATTTAACCGTAACAAGAGAGGATAAAATATTTAGAACCGAAAAGGATTTTTAAAACCAGTAAAAACTTTAGAGATTTTTTAGTATTGAACTGTTAATAGTACATAAGTTCGAATAAAAAAGACTATTGTATTTTCAGATATTTTGGACAAACTGACACATACGCAAAAGGATAGTTAAAAAGAATCAAACACAAATGGGTAAAATTCATTGAAAATACTAGATTATTTTTTAAACAATTTGAGAAACTCGCGGAAAATAAGAATTTTTTTTTTTTATAAAACGAAATAAAAATATTTTTTAATTAATGATTAATTTAACAGATTTAGTAAAAATACTTTTAATTAAAATATTAAATTAATAGAAATCTATTCTCATAATGCTCAAAGCAAACTCTGTGTTATTTTTTGGAATGAGTATGAAGACTCTTAAACCAACCTTCATACGTCACAAACGCTAGATAATTTTACAAACTATCGCTATGTTCTTGGATATACAAAATAAGATGGAGTATGTAGGTTGTCATTGGAAGTACAAGGTTGAAAATTTTTTAATACAACGTAACCGCGTAAATATATCTATATAATTATTTATTTCATTTTCCATCAGCGTTATTAACCTGTAACAAGGGACATGCGAACAGACTGCTGAACCTGTTCCTCCCTTTTTATGCTTAGTCCGAATGAATTTAGTTTTTCTCTAGTTTCCTGTTTTGTGACTTTGAAAATAACGTCCTATCATCATGACATGTTTTCTCATGTGCATCAGGTAGAAATTACCTCGCATTCTTCAAGAGTGGTCTGTGAGACTTCACCTCCTCTTTCAGTGTTACAAATTTCGGCAGTTGTACACACATAAACTGAAGTTAAGTTCGAGGACATTTATTTATCCATCTGTTTTACGTTATATGAAAGAGTGTCTAAAGATTCTAGATGAAGTTGAAATAGATTTTAGTGGATAAGATGACTCTGAAGAAGATTTCGTCTGCCCATTAAAAGACTCTGAAATTTCTTCAAACTGTAATGAATTCCTGATTCGAGAACAATTATAAAATTTTACAACAAAGATGCTGTAGTTGCACTACATGAAAAGCAAACTGAAGAGGTCAGTGCTTTGGCCTAGGGCTCTTTATATCAGTTTATTGAATATGAGCACAAAAACGCATTAATTTTGTGCTAAGGTCCCAGGTCCCAATATCTTATTGCGACCAGGATGGTGCTTTTGAAGTGGCTGGTGATAAATTTAATACTACAGATATTACATGCATGAGTTAAAAATCCAAAAATAAATCGAGAATTGAGCCTGATGATAAAACAGATTTTAGAAAAAAAGAAGACGGAGTCTCTGAATGTGAAGCAGTGTACAGAAGAAACACATTTAAAATTAAGAAAAAGGGGTCATTTGTGCCTCCCAAGCAAGAAAAGAAAGACAATATAGTTATGTTTATCTTTGAAAACCTTGTTGCATTAAAGTGCAAACAAAAAGCTTGCAATGAATGTGCTAAAGAAGACGAGGACTTAATAATTTTCTTCCTGGAAATCTGTGGTATTCTGATATTTCAGATATTGTCTCAATTTGTCTGTATTGTTCTGTATTAAATTTTCTCTATAGATATTTGTTTTTTCTTATTAAATGAACGAATCACAATATTTCATACATAATAGATCCGTTTTTATTAATAATTTTATAGCATTTGCTACAGCTTATGATTCTTATTTTGATTGCAAGGCTATAACAAAAGTTTCTTGGAAAGGTTTTTTTTTTTTCCACTTTAAATTAAAAAAAATTTTTTTTCAATTAAAAATTCAAAGAATATTTAAGTGAAACATCATAACAATATTTTAATTTAACGCTTTTTAAAATTTTATAATAATGGGCAGTCTCTGAGACCACACATCCAGTAATATGTGCTACCTTTTTTTCACCTCCCCTGCTACAATTCAAACTAGTGTTCAAAAAGGAAAGAAACAAACTAAAACCGGCAAAGAACAAACCAACATCGCCATTAAAATGTTACAAATTTGTCGAGTGCAAATACATAAGGCTAATATACAGTAAGTAAATACGAACTGACGACTGGGAAACCGAAACTATGATTTGATAGTGAGAAATTTTAGCGCATTTGCCTAATCACTCTTCTGCCATAAATAAACCCATTCAGCGTCAGGGGGGGTGTCCACAATACAAGGTGCGAAAACCGACCATCCCCTCTCTCGCGCAGTAGATGGCCGATGATAATGTGGATGGAGGCACTTGGCGTTGTTAAAGCCCGCGCCATTAGACCGGGTTAATGTTGCAGCGTTATTTATGTGGAGTAATTTGCCCTTACTTAAATCTTTACCCACTTTTAAATTGGCGTGATGTGTTTACAAAGTAGTTCTCTCCGAGCCTCTGGAATTGCAAGAAAAGATTAAGAGATTGCGAATTCATTTTCCACGGAATATTCTGCAGTAAAGGATTGCGTTGTGCAAACTCACCGTAGTTTACTGTCGTATTTTGAGTAATTTCTGGGAATTATGCGAGTTTTGTTTGGGCTCAACTAGATTTGCATGGCCCCAAATGAGTTGACCTTTACTAGTCTTAATTGAAATGGCTTATCTGGAAAATGGAGTGCGCGTAGTTTTGGACAACGTTCTCCAGTGTCCTACTTCTGATATTAGATGAATTTTGTATTCATTAATCACGAAATTTACTAAGATAGTTTGGGACAAGAGTACACAGGCTGTGATATATTAATAGTACACTAAGTAATGTTTATTTATGAGAGAAAGGTATATTTTCTGCAGGTGTTTATAATGAGGAATAAAAAATGAGGAAAATAAGAAAAGAAACAAAACATACCTTCAAAATTTTAAATTTAGTCCTTTTCAATATTAAAATATACATTCATAATAAAATTATCATATAAACTTCATCACATGCTAGATTGCATAACGCAAGGATGTGGATGAATATATTTTAAATATTTGGACATTCTGATTATATATGGTGATTTAGATATATCAAATTTATTATTCACTAATTGTAGTTATAAGGCAATTGTATAGTTTAAATGGTTTAAATAAAAATTATTTAATGATTCTGACATGATTCTTATTAAAAAGTGTATTTAGCGAAAGAAATTTTGCATTGTAAGTATCATAATACCTGCCAGCAAGTAATGGCTTTGTCCTTATTCCAATTAAACACATTAACAATTTTTCTATTAAGTATTTTAATACGAAATGCATTTTTAATTAATATTTTAATACAATGGAATAAATGCCGGTTTGATTTAATATTTATAACAACACTTTTAAAGTAGTGAAAATGAACATTTAATATTTCAAAAGCAGCCATCAAATTATAATTTAATAAATATATAAAAATACTTGAAACTGTAATTAAAAAGATATCAAATAAAGAATTGGAACGGCTTTTGCTTTATGTATTTCTGAAATTATTTTGACATTACTTTCTGATGAGCCAAAGTTCTTCTGGAGTTAACAATTTTGATCAAGAATCTTTTTCTTTCCTTTCACATATCTGTAACTTTAAATTCTGCAATCTATATCAAAGAACAGATAAAGTGTGAACTCGAACATTTTCTTTCCTTCTAAAACACCGCCCGAACGAAAAGGGCCCCTTCGCTAATGACCTTATAATAGGGTCCACGTTATCACCAAAGAAAACTTCTTCCTCCACACCAATTCCAAAGACGGCACGTCTTCTTTCTTCCACCCTTACCATACCCAGCACCTCCCCCACCCCCTTTGCATATGCACACCCATTTGATACACAAACTACCATTAATTATCTATGCAAATATGCAAAAGAGATAAAGACTAGAAGCCATTACACCAAAGATATTTTTCAGAAAATGTGCATTTTCTTGAGGAGATAGATAGAGTAAAAGTTTCGTAGTTTATAATAATCTTTTGTTGAGAAACAAAAAAGAAAATGGGTGATCGAAAATTGTGGGAAGTATTCTAATGATCCTACTATACATGGAAAAGATTTTAGAGATTATTTTTTTATTTATATTTCCTTTTATTTAAAATCCAGCTTGAAATTTTTCGTCTGTTGGAAATTCGTTTTGTTGTAAAAATAAAAAAGAAACTAAATACTTATTTAAAAGCTGTGGGAATAGGGGAAAAGACGGAATAAATCATAACATTTCCTAATGATTATAAATTTTTGACTCGTTTTTCGAAATCATGAGTTTTATTTTCAAAGTTTTCTCTCTTAATATTCTTTTAGTTTGTTGAATTTTTACAAAATAATAAAAATATATAAATATATATTTCCCAGAAGAGAAATAGCAACGGATATGCTTTCGTTTAAATATACTCCAGGGATTACTCATAATTAGGCAGATCTAAACGAACCCCTTTCGTAATGATCATCAACTTTACTTTTCGGTTTCTGCTAAAACCGATGAAGTTGATGGAATTAAAAAAAAGACTCGTTTCTCTTGAGAATTATATGAAAGTTTCTCTTCATCTGGTCAAAATTATACGAGTAAATTCCACGAGAGAAAACATTTCTAAAATTAAAGCAGCTTTGACATTGTTTTTTTCTTAATTGTGGAGTTTTTAAGTCGGAAGAATAACACTGAATATTTAAATAACTTTTCTAAAACAGTTTAAACGATTAAAATAATGCTTAGTTCCAAGTAATAGCATTTATAAATTTCTTATAATAATATTTAAATGCAAAGAGTTTTTTTTATAAAGAAGTCTTCCGTTTTACTAAAATATTTATCAATTATTTTTCGTTTGTCATTAAATAAAAACTTTCTTATCTTCAGAAACAGTTAAAAGATTAATAATATTGTTTTAATTACTTATTTGGCATTTACTTATAAAATGAAACAAATTTTTATGAATTATTTTGTTCTTTGTTTTATGGTTGCAGTTACATGCTATGAGATCTTTTGTCTTCATCATCTTTGTGAACTTAAAAAGTGAAATTCGTGTGTTTAACTAGAGCAATATTAATTTATTTTTTTTTTATATTATGCATAATTTCTGCTCAATTTAACACTCTGTCCGAAACTTAAAAATGCAGTATGATATTTATAAGATAGGTGAAATAAAAATGGTTTTTTATGCATAATTATACAGTAAAACTTTGGAACTGCACGATTATTCAGCAGCAAAACGTTGAATTTTAAAAATGAAAACACCAAAATGTCAAACGTTGAAAATTTGAAACATTTTGTGCCTGATAATTTTTTATTATAAACCAATATAGTATAAATATATATATGTAATATAGATTTTTTTTATGTTCATAAAAAAAAAAAAAAAAAAAGCTAAAACAGAAAAGAACCAACAACGCCATTGAAATGTTACAAGTTTGTTGAGTGTAAGTACATAAGGCTAATATGCAGTAACTAAACACGAACTGGCGACCGAAAACCGAAACAATGATTTGATAGCGCGAAATGTTAGTGCATTTGCCTAATCACTCTTCTGCCATAAATAAACGCATTCAGCGCTGTCCACAATACAAGGTGCGAACACCCGACCATCCCTCTCTCTCGTGTAGTATATGGCCGATGATAAGGTGGACGGAGGCACTTGACGTTATTAAAGCCCGCGCCATTAGACCGGGTTAATGTTGCAGCGATATTTATGTGGACTAATTTGCCTAGCTTAAATCTTTACCCTCTTTTAAATTGGCGTGATGTGTTTGCAGAGTAGTCCTCTCCATGCCTCTGGAATTGCAAGAAATGATTAAGAGATTGCGAATTCATTTTCCACGGAATATTCTGCAGTAAAGGATTGCGCCGTACTGTAGTTTAGCTTGCAGAAACAGCCGTCGTGTTTTGAGTAATTTCTGGGATTTATGCGAGTTTTGTTTGGGCTCAACTAGATTTGCAGGGCACCAAATGAGTTGACATTCACTAGCCTTTATGGAAATGGCTTATCTGGAAAATGGAGTGCGCGCAGTTTTGGACAACTTTCTCCCGTGTCCAACTTCTGATATTAGATGTATTTCGGATTCATTAATCACGAAACTTACTAATAGAGTTTGGAACAAGAGTACACAGGCCGTAAGATATTAATAGTACACTAAGTTCTGTTATTTTATGAGATTAAGGTGTATTTCTTTTGTGTATGCAAGTAACTAAGTATAATTTTAAAAAAAACTTATATAAAATAACGAATTAAAAAAAGACATACATTCGAAATTTAAAATCAAATCATTTGTAAGAATAAAATGTACCTTCATGATAATATTATCATATAAATTTTATCCTATATTATATAACATGACGCAATGGTATATATGAAAGTATTGTGAAGATTTGGACATTCTGATTATACATGTTAATTTAGATATTCCATATTTATTATTCATTAATTGCAGTTATGAAACAATTTTAGAGTTTTAATGGTTTAAATTGATTATGAAATGATTCTGACGTCGTTTTTACTTAATAAAAAATATATTTAGCTTTTAAATAAACATTTGCATTGTAAATTTTATTGTGGGATCTAATGGCTCAGTGACTAGCTCTCAGGCGCTTGATGCCCCAGGTTCGGGATCAAGTTCCGGCGGTGCCATGGATACATGTAGTGATTCGGAATTACCTTTAAACGGCAAGTCCCTGTCTCACATGACAGTAGAGAACGACAATTTTTGACAGTTGGACATCCTAGTACTTTTGGGTGTCAATAAAGGTTATTTGTTTCTCGAATACCTCCAATTAAAATATTTCTAATTAAATTTTAAATAAAATATTGCAAATTCAAATCGCAGTACATTTTATACTAAGCAAAGAACAACTCCAAATGGGCCAATACTTTTTCCACATCTTCCGCATCCTTCCTATATTCTATTACCTTCTCTCCTAAAGTACAATTAAATCTATCTCTGTCAGTTTTGAGTACAAATTATACTTTTTTAAAGTTTTTATAAAGCACCTGAAATATCAAAATCGTCTTTTTAAAAAATACAGTCAAAATTTGTAATTAATGATAATAACTGAATTAGACATATTAAGAAATTTTATTTTAAGCATTTTATGAATATTTTAATACTGTAGAATGAATGCCTACTTGATTCTACATTTATCGCGAAGATTTTGAAAGTGTTGGAAGAACATTTAATATTTCAAAAGAAGCCATCAAATTATAATTTTATATGAAGACTTCTTTTATTAAAAACATGATTCTGTAATTAAAAAGATATCAAGTAAAGAATTAGAACGGTTTTTGCTTTATGTAGTTTTGAAATTATTTTGACATTACTTTCTGATGAACTAAAGTTCTTCTGAAGTTAACAATTTTGATCAAGAATCTCTATCTTTCCTTTAAATTCTACAAACGATATCGAAGAACAGATAATGCGCGAACTGGGACATTTTCTTTCCTTCTAAAACACCGCTCGAACGAAAAGGGTCCCTTCGCTAATGATCTTATAATAGGGCCCCCGGTATCATCAAAGAAAACTTCTTCCTCCACACCAATTCCAAAGATCTTCTTTCTTCCACCCCTTACCTTACCCAGCACCTCCCCTACCTCTTTATAGCATATGCACACCCATTTGATACACACACTGCCATTAATTATCTATCCAAATATGCAAAAGAGATAAAGATTAGAAGCCATTACACCGAAGATATTTTTCAGCAAAAGTGCATTTTCTTGAGGGGAGATAGAGTTAAAAGTTTCGCAGTTTATAATAATCTTTTGTTGAGAACCGAAAAGAAAATGGCGGATCGAAAATTGTGGGAAGTGTTCTGATGAACCTACTATGCATGCAAACGATTTTAGGGATTCTTTCTTTTTTTTATTATTTCCTTCATGTATTTAAAATCCAGCTTGAAATTTTTCGTCTTTTAAAAATTCGTTTTGTTGTAAAAAATTAAAAAAGAAGCTAAATACTTATTTAAAAAGCTGTGGGAATAGGGGAAAAGACGGTTTAAACCATACCATTTCCTAATGATTATAAATGTTTGACTTGTTTTCCGAAATCATGAGTTTTATTTTCAAAGTTTTCTCTCTTAATATTCTTTTAGTTTGTTGCATTTTTATGAAATAATAACAAAAAATATATATTTTTCAGAAAGGAAAATGGCAACGGATATACTTTCGTTTAAATATACTCCAGGGATTGCTCATAATTAGGCAGATCTAAACGACCCCGTTCGTAATGGTCATCAACTTTACTTTTAGGTTTCTGCTAAAACCGATGAAGTTGGTGGAATAAAAAAAAAAAGATTTGTATCTCTTGAGAAATATATGAAAATTTAGTCTTCATCTGGTCAAATTTATACGAGTAAATACCACGATAGAAAACATTTCTAAAATTAAAGCAGCTTTGGCATTCTTTTTTTTTCTTAATTGTGGAGTTTTAAGTCGGAAGAATGACAGTGAATATTTAGATGACTTTTCTAAAGCGGTTTTAATGATTAAAATAATGCTCAGTTCTAATTAATGGCATTTAGAAATTCCTTAAAATACTATTTAAATGCAGAGTTTTTTTTTTTTTTTTTTTTTTTTGTAAAGAAGTCGTCCGTTTTACTAAAATATTCATCAATTATTTTTCTTTTTATACATTCAATATACACTGTTTTAAATTCGGATGCAGTCAAGAGATTAAAAAAATTGTTTTAATTACTTATTTGCCATCTACTTATAAAATAAAGTAAAAATTTTACGAATCATTTTGTTCTTAGTTTTATGGTTGCAGTTACATAGAGATTATGTTTTTTTATGAGATATTTTGTCTTTATCATCGTTCCGAACTTAAAAATCGAAATTAGTGTGTTTATCTAGAGCAATATTAATTTTTTGACATGAGTTGCGCATTAACCCATAATTCAATTTACTTGATTGTTTCAGTTTTTGAGGGAAAAAATTACTGTTGAATGGTAAATCATTCAACAGTTGTGACACTGTTAATAGCATCGAACTTGACGAGTATTTAATCTCTCGACCATTTTTGCACCTTTGTTGACACTGGTGAAGAAATATATTTTATTGGTTACTGGATTATATTCAGATAATAGTTGAGTATAAGTATTGGTTTAATATACATATTGATATAGTCGAATTTGAGAAACCCATATATGTTAAACAACAAAACGACGAATAGTTTCGATGAATTTTCAATGGCTGTATATTGCAATATCACAACCGTAAATCAGTTCCAGCCTTGATTTAACACTCACGTCCAGGAAAACTAGTGCAGTTCTTATTATGAAGAACAATTCAGAATATTTCGCTGTATTTAAGCAGTTAAAAGTTTCCTGAAATAGCTAGCATTACATCTAGCATCTCTTTGAGAACATAAAACAATATGATGAACATTGTGAACTACATCTAATTCAGACATGTACTTGAAACATCTTGCGTCATCTGTCTGGAAATTTAAAATGTAATACCATTTATCTGCATTTAAGCTGATACCTAATAATTATTATTAGCATATTATTGCACATTATGCAAATTATTCGATTACGAAATTGCCAAACTAATATGTCTGAAACCATCAGTATTAATATATCATGAATCTGTGATTTTAATATGGAATATATACAACATTATGCGCTTTTTAAGTGTCTATGCATTTCATCATAATTTTGATAATGTTCTATCTAAGAAAGATAATCCTTCATTTTTTTTTCCTTGTCCAATTTGCATAAAAGAGTTTTTTTCGTCAAAAGATAAATCTATTAAAAATATTACTTCAGCTAAATTACTAATCATATTTGAATTTGAGAATGCTATTTCAGGGATATTTAGTGAGATGTTTTAAATGCGTTTTGATTTTTATACTTTCAATTTTAGGTCGTAATTCACTGATATTTAATTCAATTATTTCACTGGACATGATTACGCCATTCTCACTTAATTGAATTTCATACAATTCTTTTTGGCTGATGAATAAATAAAAGAGACACTGCTCAATTTTTCTTATAGAAAAACTTTGCGGGAATTTCTGACACTAGTGATTTTTTTAAAATATTAAAAAAAAAAATATTTTATTGGTTTTGTTTTTAACCAAGCACATCGTTATATGTGAAGAATCAAAGCATTTTATAAATTACATCTATTTCTTCTGTGATCTTGATAAATTTATTGGACATTCTTACAAATTTCTATAGAAAAAGATTAAAAAAATACTGTCGTAAATTATATATATATAGATATAATTACTATCCAAGCTAAGGTCTGACATGGTGGTTAGCACGTGGGTTTTGGAATTAGAAGAATCGATTCTGAAACTTGGCAAATAGCATGAACTGAACATCGCTTTGTCTAGCTGGGAGTTGGGGAAGATAAATTTCTGGACTTGAAAGTATTTCGGTTGGGTATGAAGACTGAAAAGGATTCGCACTGGATTACCAACTGGGTATCACTGTATCTCGAAGGATTACTCGGCTTTTTTCTTCAAATGGAAATACCTTCGAACCATTTATATTTTCAATTCTACTGCGTTCAAAAAATAAGACCAATTTTCAATTTAAAATTCCCGGGGCTTATGGAATTTCAATTTGTTTTTCTCTTTTAGGTTGCTGACACTGTCCATGACATGTGTGAATTTATATTTTTTACGTCAAAATATTCATTAGTGTTTGAGTTACTCTTTGCTTTGTGAGACACTAAAACTGATTTCGATGGTTTTTGAAATGTCTGAATTAATTGAGCAAAGAACTTGGATTAAATTTTGTTTTATTAAACGTATAGAATGTTGCAGAAGACATTCAGTGAGCATTCCTATATCGGAAAGAAATGTTTAGAAGTAGTATAAAGAGTTCAAAGAAGGCAGATAACACGTTGAAGACGTATTGCCCTCTGGTGGGCCATCAACCTGAACCGACAGAGCTCACGTCCAAAAATTAAAGAATTAGTGCTTAAAAAAGAGTCGATTTACAATTAGAGATCTTGCTGAGGATGTTGGAATTTCAAAGGTATTAGTCTATTTTATTTTCGGCCTGAAAGGCATCAAATATCGATTGGTACCGAAAACACTGAATGCGGCTATGAACACTCTGGCTATTCCCTGAACACAAAATACCACTCCGGTGACATCGTTTTGACTCGATTGAAGAAATTCAACGTGAATCGCCGCGCTCTTTGAAGGCAACCCCCGCAGATGACTTTTAGCAGGCATTGGGGATTGGAAAAAAAGTTGGCATGAGTGCATTGTGTCCGGAGGGGATTATTTTGAAGGCGATGAAATAAATTTGGAAGAACAAATAAAGAGTTTTAGAAAAATATAATAATTGTTCTGGGCCACGTTTTTGGGTACATTAGTATGTTCTGTATAAGATTGGTTCAAGAATATCCAAGCAATTATATATATGATTTTTACAGACATTGTACCTTCTATATGAACTTCAAGTTGTCTACTTAAAGAGTAAAAAGTTAGATATTTAAGTTACTGCTACTAATTATAAATAATGGACCAGCTGATTTTGATACATAGTATTAGCTACGAAATCGTGGGAAAATGATTTGAATCCAACTAGTGAATAATCTATAGTCTAATAATTTATAATAACCTTCAGTTATATTCGAGAGGAAGATGATGAGGGTGCAGCATTTCACATGCTCTCCCATTCTAATTTGTTGAAAGGAGGGGATTTTGATGTGATCACACCTCTTGGTGAACTGATACATCGCTGTCTTTTATTGTGAATTATCGCTGATCCCAAGTAATCAGTATTTTACGCCAAAAATTATTCAATGAAAATATTGAAAAATAAAGGTTTATGAATAATATTCTACAGAATTATTATTCTGCAACCTTTTTTGTCACCATTTGTAAGAATTGCCACAAAATTAATTTAAGAATTTGCACTTACGTAGAAATTCCAGTAATAGAACAGTGTGAATATACTGCAACGTTTATAATGACTTCAAGATGAGGGCCACGTTCAAATTCATGGGAAAACATTAATTTTTATTCACAAGCATTATAAATATATATATATATATATATATATATATATATATATATATATTTACACACACACACACATATATATATATATATATATATATATATATATACAGAACTCTGGGTTATTATACTATTTACAAAGAAATGAATATTTAAGATATAAATATGATTCACAAATGCAGTTCACTCCGACTTCTATATAATACTGATAATTAGCTGCTTAATGCGAATATAATAATATAATACGAATATAATAATATAATACGAATATAATAATATAATACGAATATAATAATATAATACGAATATAATAATATAATACGGATATAATATAATACGAATATAATACATTAGCTGCTTAATTATCACATGGCATGATACACGACAACCACAGGGGTTAACTTTGAAAACAGCTGATTCTTTGAGGTGTACAAAGGTCATCTGTCTTCACCTCTCATAGAAGTGGACACTTCCTCAGCGCCAGGGTCTATAACCAATCACGATGCAGCAACTCATTGATAAGCCCATGTTCCATCTGTAATTGTTTTAACCTGCGAAAGTCGAACAGATAATCGCTAATTTCATGATGCATCATTATCCATGACACTGATTATCTTCTGTAAAATTTGAGTGGCTGGCTCTCATTAGAATAAGGCACTAATTGCTTGTACTATAAATATTTACGGCACTGCTTGTCTGCTGTCAGATTTGAGTAATAAGTTATTATTATGCACTTGTTAAAGAATAACATTCCATTTCAATGGGAACAGAAATGCTATATATTTCTTCTCGTTTGAAAAAATCTACAATACGCTTTGGACTATACATTTGTTCATCAAATGCCCCAGGAATACATGAAGTCCATGATGTTTGTACAGGAACAGTCATTTGTTTTGATGCTGTTTTAAAGCGGTTCTGTGCCATAGCTGTTATCTTGATAAATATCGTGTTTTTATCAATAGGCATAACGGAAACTCAATAATAATAAAATTCCACAAAGAGTGCATGTATTGCCATTGGTTAATATGAATCAATATGTTCTATTCTTAATTAATTGTGAAGTAAATTTAAAAGTTTGAAATAGTATCTTGCATGAAACATGTAAAGGTGTTTCTAAGTATCTCTTTACCAACTTAGACTTTAATGATATATGATTCTTACCATTTTAAATGTAGTGATGTTCTACTAAGAAATTTAAAAAATTGTTTATATATTTTCAAGTAAATAATACATTACTCTTTTATTCAATAGTTCGCTGTTAATTAGCTAAACACAATTGTTGTTTTGAACAGTAATACAAAACGCAAGTTTTAGTTTCATGTTTTAGAGATTTTGCTATTAGATTTCGATCATTACCAACTATTGAATTCTCACTTTAAGATTACTCTTTGTTTAAACATTCATTATTCATTACTAAAACATCACCAATACTTGAGAAAAATTTGTTGTTAATTTTTGTTAGGTTTCACAGGGATTTAAGTTGATTTAATTAAGTGTTTTATTTAAATTTTCCACTAAAAACGATGAAGGTTTAGTAAATTTTTATTTAATCCAGCGGAATAAATTAAAATAATTAGTTCTTCAGGTATATAAAGCACCTGAATATTTTCAGTTAAATAACTTAAATTAATAAAACACAATGCAAATACAGAAATTCCTATTTGCTAGTTTGAACATGTAAGCTTTAAAATTTTTCATGCATTTCTGACAAAAGGGGAAAGGAATTGTATTCCTTATAAAGTGTATAATAACAACTAATCACTCAAAACTGACAGCAGATACTCAAAATTGTAGATAATCATATTACCCACATTTAGTGTTTTTTTCCTAAGGAAAACAACCTGTCATTCAAATCTGACAGCAGACAATCAGTGTCTTTTATAATGATGCATAGTGAAATTATCGATTGTCTGCTCGACCTTCACAGGTCAAAACAATTACAGATATAATATGGATTATGTGATGAGTTGCTGTATCGTGATTGGTGATGAACCATAGGCTGAGGAAGTGTCCAGTCCCCGAGAAGTGATGGAAGCTGACCCTTCCTTCTTCGTGACGGATTTTCTTAAAGGAAGGTTTTGGAAAAGAAGAAATAGAGTCTTATTATAGAGTCTTAGAATCGACAAGAAGTGTTTTTATTTCTTTTTCTGCACAGTAACTGGACAGGCTGGAGATTCCGCTTATTTACAATGTGAGCCCCTTTTGGTTTTGTATATCACGCCGTTTGATAATTAAGGTTTGCCACAGACTGGGTGCATTAGATTCGTCGTACACTTGAGAACTTTGAAAATTTCCGACTTTGGAGTGAACTGCACTTGAAATCAAATTTATATTTTTAATTTTCATATCTTGTGTAATAGTTCTGTATGTGTAATTGCGTGTAAATGAAATATAAAGATTTCCATTGAACCTGCAAGTGCCTCTCTTCTTGAAGCCGATTTTTAGGTTTAGTATAGGACCTTGTAGACTAGTATAGGACCTTGTAACGTCCAATGAATAACACAGATGATATGAGGTTATCGAATTTTAAGTTTTTTTCTCTTTCACTATTTCAAACTTTTTAATTTTCGGTAAAGTTAGAATTTTAAATAACCTGTCTTTTTCCACCATATGAATAATTATTTTATACTGCAATGTAACAAAATAAATCTTGCTATATATTTTTATAATAATTAAAAGCGTAACTCTGATAATAGAATTCACCAAAAATTTATCTTTAAATTTCAATATAATGCTAATGAAAAATTTAAATTATAAGTGGAAATGTTACTTTGGAAATGTCAAAATTGCTTTATATAATTATTTAATTTGTGATAAATTTAGGGTAATTACGTGCTTCTTAATACGTAAAAAAGAGATTCGATTTGTAAAATTTAATATTTTACATTTTATTTATCAATATCAAAAGATTTACATCAAAATGACATGAAAATCGCGATCTACATGTAGATCATGAGCTTTGTCTGTCACTTGCATTTATTCAGTACAAATTTATTATTTTCCTCAGTATTTTTGAACCAGAGTAGAATTTTAAATTATCAGTTTTCCAAGCCTCAGTCGGAAATCTTTTCTTACAGCAATGCAACAGCGCTATTTATTTTTAATAAAACTTCCTATATGTGCATTCTTGCGTGTTTGATCCTACTAAAAGTTGAAAAAAACCATCTATACTGGATAATGCAAAATATGTGCTTCTAATTCTTTAAACTTAGCATCAAAAATTGATCATACAGTAAAATATTATTTAACACAGCAGTTTTCCCTCTTAAAACTTTTTGAAACTTATGTATTGTAGCAACTGAGGAATCGTTCTGAGGAAGTATTATTTTGGCAGACGTTGTCTTTATTCAAAGAATATCGGGATTCGTTCGAAATTCGAATTTATGTTGGAAAGAATTCAGTGAAACATATGTGATCGGTTATAACAAGTATCTTACACGTTACTCATTTAGAAATAGGATTTATGGACATTTATAACTGCCTCCACCATTTTCGAACAAATAGGTTGTTACGTTACCGTAGCTGAATCTATCATGCTGTTCAAAGAATACTTCGTGGTATTGGAAAGTGAAGAGTTTAATACCATGTATGTATTAAATGCCCCAATTTTTGATATGCCACATAAACGTTTTAAGAAATATTTGTTCATAAACTCAAATTTATTTGGAAGGCAAATAAGAATAATATAAATATAGATTCTAAATGCGCCTGTATATTTACATTTTTCTAAATTTAAAATAAACTTGTATTTTGACACATTTCAGTATTTATAAAATAGTTGGCATGCATATAAAACTAACATAAATAGCTAATTAAGCTTTTCAATGTTATAACTGTTTTATTTGATTAAATTTTAATCATATGCATTTCAAATCATAGAAGATTGGATAACGTTTACCTTTATTTGATTGTATAAATATTTATAAATGAATGAATAGTATGAATTAAATCTATAGCAATTTGTTTTTATTAAATTCATATTCTCACATTATTAAACAATATGGAAGTTCCTATTAGCATCTATAACCATATAAAAATATCTCAGCCTTATTATAATTGTTATATAGGAATCTTCTACTTCTATATGTCAGTTTTATAATCTGTAAGTTAATATGATAACTTTACTACCCTCGTTTTAAACTTATTTTATCATTTTACAAAATTTTCAGGTGTTAATTTTTTTTAATATAAAGCATTTAAACTTGATTTTCATCAGATGAAGGTATCAATACAATTACATGATTCTTCTAACATAATTTTGAAAATATTTTTATGCAATAGCAGTTTAATTTTATATCATTGCAGATGAATTATAATTTATGGATTTGCATTTTTTGTCTTGAGCTTGTAGTGCGCACAAAGATTTTTTTAATTCAACTCAGGAAAACTATCAATGATGATATAATTTTTAATAAAAATTCTGTATACATAAAACGCTAAATATTATGGAACTCATATAATGTATTTTGATTGGTATAACTTGTTACTGAACAATCTTGATTCATAAACACACTTGATCACATCATAAACTATATTTTTAAGTGATTTTAAATTTGTGCTAACATAGTACACGTGCTTATTGTTTCTCACCTTTCATTAGAGATGCATATTGTTTAACGCATTTATTTGTAGTTCTTTTAGTTCTGTTCTTGCAATTCTTCGTAGTTCATTAACTAGTTCTTTTATTCTGTATTATCATATATCTATATAGTTAATATGATTTGTAATCATCGTTAGTAAACTAATGTTCAAAAAAAGGACGAAAAAACTAAAACCAGAAAAGGACGAACCAACAACGCCATTGAGATGTTACAAATTTGTCGAGTGTAAATACATAAGACATAATATACAGTAACTAAACACGAACTGACGACTGAAAACCAACACTATGATTTGATAGTGCGAAATATTAGCAAATTTGCCTAATCACTCTTCTGCCATAAATAAACGCATTCAGTGCCAGGGAGTGTCCACAATACAAGGTGCGAAAACCCGACCATCCCTCTCACGTAGTAGTAGATGGCCGATGATAAGGTGGACGGAGGTACTTGGCGTTATTAAAGCCCGCGCCATTAGACCGGGTTAATGTTGCAGCGATATTTATGTGGGAGTAATTTGCCTTGCTTAAATCTTTACCCGCTTTTAAATTAGCGTGATGTGTTTGCGAAATAGTTCTCCACAAGCCTCTGGAATTGCAAGAAAAGATTAAGAGATTGCGAGTTTATTTTACAGGGAATATTCTGCAGTAAAGGACTGCGCGTAGTAGTTTAGCTTGCAGAAACGGCCGTCGTGTTTTGAGTAATTTCTGGGAATTACCCGAGTTTTGTTTGGGCTCAACTAGATTTGCATGGCACCAAATGAGTTGACCTTTACTATCCTTAATGGAAGTGGCCTATCTGGAAAATGGAGTGCGCGCAGTTTTGGACAACGTTCTCCCGTAACGTTCTCGGTCTCCCGTTCTTCCGAAGTAGGACTACTTCGGATATTAGATGGATTTCGGATTCATTAATCACGAAATTTACTAAGATAGTTTGGGACACGAGAACACAGGCCGTGAGATATTAATAGTACTCTAAGTAATGTTTATTTATGAAGCATGCAGGTATCTATAAACAATCTTAATTAAAACTTTTATAAAATAAAGATTGAAGCATGACATGCCTTTAAAATTTAAAATCAAAACATTTGTAAGAATAAGATGTACATTCACGTTTAAATTATCATAAATTATACCGTACAATTTAGATATATGAACCAAGGATGTGGATGATTGCAGTTGTAAAATATTTTTAGAGTTTAAATGGTTTAAATAAATTATTTAATGATTCTGATATGGTTAGTATATTTAGCTAAACAAAAGTTTGTACTGCCAATTTTATGTGGAGCCTGATGGGCGGGTGACGGGGCGCTGTGAAGCTTAGTGCCACAGGTTGTGGGCTTAAATGCGCCAATGAATGCTTGTAGTGATTTAGAATCCTCTTTAAATGATTTGTCTTATATGATTGTAGAGCATAGGGAATAGGGTTGAAAGCCACGCCTAATAGAAAAGAAGAAGTGTTATAGTAATGATGATGAGGTTTGAATTTAGGATAATTTGAATAATAGTTTGACTGAGGGAATTTTCAGGGATTGCACTTTATTATAGCCATTGCTGTGCATTGTATAGCCTGAGATCCTTACACTTTTGGTTGTCAATAAAGGTTATTCGTTTCTCGAGTAATTCTAATTAAAATCTTTCTAATTAAATTTTAATTAAAGTATTGCAATTCAAATAGCAGTGCATTGCATAATAAGAAAAACAGTAACTACATATTGGCCAATATTTTTCCCATTTTTTTTCACATCCTTTCCATATTTTATCACCTTCTCTCCTAAAGTGTCAGTTAAGTCTATAAATGTCATTTTCGATTACAAATGATACTTTTTACTAGTTTTTATAAAGCATATGAAACATCAAAAATGGTATTTTTCAAAATATGGACAACAATGTATAAGTAATGATAAACACTGAATCAGATTTATTAAGAATTTTTCTGTTAAGTATTCTATAATTATTTTAATACAAAAAGAATACATGCTTAATTGATTTACTATCTATCTGGACATTTTTACAGTGGTGAAAACGAAAATTTAATGTTTCAAAAAGCAGCCATCAAATTATAATTTTATACATAAAAAAAAAAAAAAAAAAAAAAACTTCAAACTGTAATTAAAAAGATATCAAGTAAAGAATTGGAAAGGGTTTGCTTTATGAAGTTTTGAAATTATTTTGACATTACTTTCTGATGAGCCAAAGTTCTTCTGGAGTTCACAAATTTGATCAAGAATCTCTATCTTTCCTTTAACATATCTGGGACATTACATTCTACAAACGATATCGAAGAACAGATGAAGCGCGAACATTTTCTTTCCTTCTAAAACACCGCCCGAACGAAAAGGGCCCCTTCGCTAATGGCCTTATAATAGGCCCCCCGGTATCATCAAAGAAAACTTCTACCTCCACACCAATTCCAAAGACGGCACATCTTCTTTCTTCCACTCCTTTACAGTACCCAGTATCTCAACCCCCCTCCCCCCCCTCCCTTCCATTTGCATATGCACCCAATTTGATAGGCACACTACCATTAATTATCTATGCAAATATGCAAAAGAGATAAATATTAGAAGCTATTACACCGAAGATATTTTTCTGCAAAAGTGCATTCTCTTGAGGAGAGAGATAGAGTAAAAGTTTCACAGTTTATAATAATCTTTTGTTGAGGAAACAAAAAAGAAAATGGCCGATCGAAAAATGTGGGAAGTGTTCTGAAGATCCTACTCTACAAGCAAACGATTTTAGAGATTTTTTTTTATTATTATTTCCTTCATGTATTTAAAATCCAGCTTGAAAATTTTCGTCTGTTGGAAATTCGTTTTGTTCTAAAAATAAAATAAAAAAAGAAGAACTAAATACTTATTTAAAAAGCTCTGGGAATAGGGAAAAGACGGAATAAACCATAACATTTCTTAATGATTATAAATTTGTGACTCGTATTCCGAAATCATGAGTTTTATTTGCAAAGTTTTCTCTCTTAATATTCTTTTAGTTTACTGCATTTTTACGAAATAATAATAAAAAAAAAAATATATATTCCAGAAGGGAAAATGGCAACGTATAAGCATTCATTTAAATATACTCCAGGGATTACTCATAATTAGGCAGATCTAAACGAACCCCCTTCGTAATGGTCATCAACTTTACTTTTCGGTTTCTGCTAAAATCGATGAATTTTAGAGGTAAAAAAACAGATTCCTATCTGTTAAGAATTATTTGAAAGTTTCTCTTCATTTGGTCAAAATTATACGTGTTAATTCCACTGGAGAAAACATTTCTAAAATTAAAGCAGCTTTGATATTCTATTTTTATATAATTGTGGAGTTTTAAGTCGGAAGATTGACAGTCAATATTTAAATAACTTTTCTAAAGCGGTTTTAATGATTAAAATAATTCTTAGTTCAATTAATGGCCTTTAGAAATTTCTTAAAATAATATTTAAATGCGAGGAGTGTTTTTTTTGTAAAGAAGTCGTCCGTTTTACTAAAATATTTATAAATATTTTTCTTTTATACATTCAATAAAAATGTTCTAATTTCAGATGCAGTCAAGAGATTAAAAATATTGTTTTAATTACTTATTTGTCATTAACTTATAAAATGAAGCAACGAATTATTAGTACGAATTATTTCGTTCTTAGTTTTAAGGTTACAGTTGCAGTTACATAGAGATTAAGTTTTTTTATGAGAGCGTTCGTTTTCATCATCATTTCGAACATCGATCATCGATCAATCGTTTCATCGTTCGAATTATAGTGTTTAACTAAAGCAATAGTTGCGTATAAAAAATATGATATTTATTATTCAGTTATGGTTTATTATTCATAGTTATGGAGCCAAACTTGAGAACTACATGATTATTAAACACGTAAACGACGAATTTTATCAACAAATTTCAATGGCTGTATACTTTATAATATCAAATAAATATATCAGTTCTTGTGTTGGTTTGATGCTGACATCCATCTATCAAGTGCAACGGTTAGTATAAAGTACAAATCAGAATATACAGGGTGATTATAATTAAAGTCCCACTTTCAAAATGCTGTAGAAAAGAAAAACTCATCACAACGAGTTTTAATTTGAAGATGCTTGAAGAAAGGTGAAATTGTATGGCTTCAATAAAGTTCCAAGTGTATTAATAGGTGGCGCTGTATTCGTCTGTCATTTATATTTTGAATTGAAATTACAACGAATTTTGGCATGAGTTGCACATTAAACCAGCTATAGTGCTCAATGTACTTGTTAAACATTAGTGTTCAATGGTCAGTGTATTGTTTTAGCTTTTTGATGGAAAAAATGACTTCAGTTAACCAAGTCAATCAACAGTTGTGGCACTGTTAGTGAAAAAGCCCATCCACCATGGCAAGATCATACCGCATTGGATGGGGAAAAAACGGTGGAAGTTTTTCTGGAACTTTTTTTGATGCCATATGATTCCCCCGTTCTTCAAGTATTCTTCAGTTCAAATTTGATCTCATTGTGGAGAGTGATTTTTTTACAGCATTTTGAAAGTGGGACTTTAATTATAATCACCCTTCACATTATTCCGTTGCACTTAAACAGCTAGGATTACATATCTCTTTGAGAACTTAAAAAGAATGATGAAAGACTGCGAACTATATCTAACTCAGACATGGACTTGAAATATAAATAGCTTGCGCAATCTGTCTGGAAATTTCAAATGTAATACTACTTATCTGCCTTTGAACTGATACCTAATAAATATTATTAACAAATTATTACACATTATGCAAATTATTCAATTATGAAATTACCAAACTAACATGTCTCAAATCATCAGTGTTAATATATCATGAATATGTGATTTTAATATGGAATATATACAATATTGTTCAATTTTTAAGTGTCTATGTATTTCACTATAATTTTGATAATGTTTTAACTTAGAAAGAAATACATGAATTTTTTTTTTGTTGCGCCATTTGTATAACACTTTTTTTTCCTTTAAAAGATAAATCAATTAACAACATTACTTCAGCTAAATTACTAATCATATTTGAATTTGAGAGGGTTATTTTAATGATATTTAGGAAGATGTGTTAAATGGGATTTTGATTTAGTTATACTTTCCTATTTTCGTCGTGTTTTAACTGCTATTTAATTATTTGTGAAAAAGTTACTTGAAACAGCCAACATTACATATTTTATCGAGAACATAAAAAAGAATGATGAAAGACTGCTAACGGCATCTAACTCAGACGTGTACAAGAAATATTTGCGCAATCTGTCTGGAAATTTAAAATGTAATACTACTTATCTGCCTTTGAACTGGCACCTAATAATTATTATTAGCACATTATGAAAATTATTAAATTACGAAATTGCCGAACTAATATGTCCAAACCATTAGTAATATATCATGAATCTGTGATTTTAATATGGAATATATGCAACGTTATTCAGTTTTTAAGTGCCTATGCATTTTATTATAATTTTGATAATGTTCTGACTAAGAAAGATAAGCCTCTATTTTTTTTCTCCGTTTCTGCAACTCTTTTTTCCTTCAAAAGATAAATCTATTAACAATATTACTTGAGCTAAATTACTAATTATATTTGATTTTGAGAATGATATTTCAGTGGATTTTAGGGAGATGTTTTAAATTCGTTTTTGATTTAGTTATACTTTCCAATTTTTTGTTGCGTTTCAACTGTCATTTAATTCAATTTTTCACTGGGTATGATTTCGTTTATTCACTTAATTGAATTTCATACAATTCTTTTAGCTAATGAATAAGTAAAAGAGAAACTTCTCATTTTTTTTTCTTATAGAAATACTATGCAGATAAAAAGTAATATTTCATCCCTTTAAGGACTTGCAGAATTTCTGATATCATGGATTATTTAAAATTAGACATATATTTTGGTTTTGTTTTATTATTATAGAAATAGGAATATACTAGAAATATATTTAGGTTTGGTCTTAACCAAACACATTATTATGCATGAAGAATAAAAGCATTTCATAGATTATATCTGGTTTTCTGTAATGTTGCTTAATTTATTGAATTTTATTTCAAATTTCGATAGAAAAAGAAAAAAAAATACTATTGTAAATTATGTATAAAAATAGTACCCTAACAAAGAATTGACACATATGGTTAGTATGTGGGTAGGTTTTGGAATTATAATAATCGACTCTAAAATTCTGTAAATGGTACGTAGTGGGCGTCCACTTGTCTAGTTCGGGGTTGGGGATGATAAATTCTTAGACTTGAAAATCTGTCTTGTTGTGTTCGAGAATGAAAAGGAGTTTCACTTCTCAGGTTCTGTATCCAAATTTATCTTCAAGTTAACTTAACTTTGATCCATTAAATTTCCAATGATTACACATATGATTGTTTCAAGACTATCCGAGCTGTGGTGCGTAGGATTGCTACATACATTGTACGTTCTACGTAAACTTCAAGTTGTTTACTTAAAGAGCAAAGTAGTAGACATTTACGTTACTGCAACTAATTATAAATATTGGGTCAACGGTTTCTGATACACAGTGCATTAGCTACGAAACCGAGGGAGAATGTTTTGAATTCCAACAACTGGAGAATATATAAGCTATAATAACCTTCGTTTGTGCTCGAGAAAAAGATATTTATGATGCAACCTTTTCCCATGCTTTTCTTGTTTGTTCTAATTTGTAATATGGAGTTAATGTTGATGTGTTGCATCACTATCTCCTTGAGAAGTGATATATGGTTGTCTTTTTAGTGTGACTTATCTCTGTTCAAATGCTCAGTATTTTATGATAAAAACAATACAATGAAAATATTGAACTATAAACGTTTATGAAAAATAATATTTTGCTGCCTTTATAAAAGTACGATTTGCCACAAAACTAATTTAAGAGTTTGCATTTACGTAGCAATTCTAGTAGAAGAACAGGACGAATGCACGTATTGGGCAATGTACTTATTCATCAAATGCCCCATGCCTACGAAATTTTTAATCCTCAAATTCATGATGTTTTTACAGGAACAATCATTTTGTTTGATGTAGTCTTAGAACTATTAAGTGATATCAGTGATAAAATTCTAGTTATCTTGATGGATATCAACAGACATAATGAACAATAATAATAAAATCCACAAAAATACAAATAGATTCTCATTGTTTAGAAGTTTATTTTTGGAATCAATATGTTCTAATCTCAATTAATTATAAAGTAAAATTTAAAAGTTTGAAATAGTGTCTTGCGGGAAACGAGCTCAGATGCTTATACAGATCTTTATACATCTCTTTACAAACTTAGACTTCAATGATCTATGATTCTTACCTTTTTAAATGTGATGAAATAATAAAAAAAAAAAGTTGGGAATACATTTTCAATTAAATAATACATTACCCTCTTATTCAGTTGTTTACTGTTAATTAACAAAACACAACTGTTGTTTTGAACAGCAATACAAAATGCAAGTTGTAGTTTCATGTTTTCGAGACTTTCCTATTAGATTTCGATCATTACTAATGGTTAAATTCTCTCTTTAAGATTATTCATTACGTAAACATTCATTATTTATCACTGAAACACCACCAATACTTAGGATAAATTTGTTGTACATTTTTGTTAAGTTTCACGGGGATTTAACATGATTTAATTAAGTGATTCATTTTAATTATCCCCCTTAAAAACGATGAAGCTTTGAGCATTATTATTTAATCCTGAGAAATAAATTGAAATATTTTGTTCTTCAGATGTACAAAAGTCTTAAATTTAGTCAGCAAAATAACTTAAATTAATAAAACATAGAAATTCCTAGTTTCTTGTTTGATCATCTGAAGCATTTATTTTACATTTTTTTCCCAGGGAGAGATATAGCATTTCTGTTCCCAAGGTAAATGTATGTATATTTTTTAAAAAGCGCATAATTACACCTTATCACACAAATCTGACAGCAGATAAGACGTCTCGGGGATATTTATATTACATGTAATTAGGGTTTTGTACTAATGAGAACAACCTGTCACTCAAATCTGGCAGCAAATATTCAGTGTCGTTGATAATGATTAGCGATTGTGATATCATATGTAGATAATGATTAGCGATTTTCTGTTCAATCTTCACAGGTAAAAACAATTATAGATGGAATATGGACTACACCATGAATTGCTCCATCGTGATTGGTGATAGACCATGGGCTATGGTAGTGTCCACTCCAATAAGAAAAGAAGGAAGCAGCGCTCTTCACTCTTAACGGATGTTCTTTAAGGGAGGATTTTGTAATAGAAAGAAGAGATTTTATTTTTTTTCTTTTTCTGTACAGTAACTGTGCATCCCCGAGATTCAGCCGGCTTGCAAAGTGAGTTGTGGTTTCGTGTATCACGTTGAGCGGTTATTAAGGTATGCCACTGACCGCGTGTATTAGATTCGTCGTAGACTCGAGAACTCTGAAAATGTCCGACCTTAGAGTGAACAGCACTTGTGAATCAAATTTATATTTTTAATTTTCCTTACTGTGTATAATAACCCAGTTCTGTATGCATATATATACATATTCAAACTGAAACTGACGGTTTTCTTGAAGCCTTTATAAGTCTAGTATAGACTGTGAAGTTACAATGTCCAATGAATAACATATATGATATGGAGCTATAAAATTTTAACCAGTACATATTTACAGCTTATCGCTCCCTTATTGAAATTTTTCAATTTTCTATAAACTTAGAAATTTAAATAACACGTTTTTCATACAATTGATAACTATTTTATACAACAACGTAATAAAATTAAACTCGCTATATATTTTTGATTTAATTAAAAGCGTATGTTTGAATTTCAGATATTAGACGTCACCAATAATTCATTTTTAAATTTCAATGCAGTGCTAATGAAAAAAATTAAATTAATAATTTTAATTAGTCCCCGGAAATATCAAAATTGTTTTACATGATTATTTAATCTGTAAAAAATGAGTGCCTTTTTTTTATTATTATTTTTTTAATAAATTAATTTGAAAAATGTAATATTTTACATTTCTAACTATCAATAAACTCAACGAAGGATCTGTATGGCAAGCAGATCATGAGTTTTGTGTGTCACTTGCATTTAATTCAATATATATTTATTATCTTCCTCAGTATTTCTGAACGAGAGTAGAAATTTAAATTATCAGTTTTCCAAGACTCAGTTGGAAATCATTTTGAACAGCAATGAAACAGCGCTATTTATTTTCTATAAAAGTTCCTATATGCTCATTCTTGCGTGTTGGATCCTACTAAAACTTGAAGGAAAACCATTTATACCGGAATGTGCATAATATATGCTTCTAACTCTTTAAACTTAGCAGCAAAATTGATGATGCAGCAAAATATTATTTAACACAGCAGTTTATCCCCCTTAAAATTTTTTGAAACTTGTGTATTGTAGCAATTGAAATCGTTCTGAGGAAGTGTTATTTTGGCAGACGTTGTCTTATTCAAAGAGTATCGGGATTCGTTCGAAATTCGAATTTATGTTGGGAAGAATTCAGTGAAACATATGCGCTCGGTTATAACAAGTGCCTCACACGTTAATCATTTGAAAATAGGATTTATGGACATTTATAACTGCCTCCACCATTTTCGAACAAATAAATTGCTGCGTGACCGTGGCTGAATCTATCATGCTGTTCTAAGAATACTTCTGGGTAATGGAAAGAGAAGAGGTTAATACTATGTATCTATAAAATGCTCCAAATTTTGAGGTTTCAGATAAACCTTTTAAGAAATATTTGTTCATAAACTTAAATATATTTGGGTAGCGAATAAGCATAATATAAACATAGATTCTAAATGCACCTGTAGATTTATCTTTTTAAATTGAAAATTGCTTTGCATTACGATATATTTCAGCATCTCTAAAAGTTGTTGACATGCATATAATACTAATGAATGTAACTAAATAAACTTTTCAATAAATAAACTTTTTAAACTTTTTTCAATAATAAAATAATAAAATAAACTATCAATAAGTGAACGCGTTGAAGACGAAGAATTCTCTAGTCGACCATCAACCTCAACCGACGAAGCTCACGTCCAAAAAAATTAAAGATTTGGTGCTTGCAAACCGTTGATTTAAAATTAGAGACCTTGCTGAGGATGTTGGAATTTCAAAATTTCATTTTTAAAAGTTGTTTTGGGCCTCAAACGCGTCAAATCGTGATTGGTACCAAAAACACTGAATGCGCCAGCTCACACTGCATTGATTCTTCGTGACCCTTTCGCCAAAACTGAAATCCAAATCGTTCCACAACGTCACCTGATTTAGCATTGTGCTACTTCTAGCTATTCCCTAAACTCAAAAGACCACCTCGGGGACACCGTTTTGAATCGATTGAAGAGACATTTCAAAATCGACGAATCCGTTTTAGCATCTCACACAACAGAACGTAACTGAAACACTAATGAAAATTTTGAGGTAAAATTTCACACAGATGTCAAGGACAGTGCCAACAACCTAAAAAAAGAAAAAAATTGTAATTCCATACGCCGAGGTAATTTAAATTGAAAATTGGTCTTAGTTTTGGGACACAGTAGTATAGTTAATCATATAGTTTTTTTTTATTAAACTCATATTCTAACGTTACACCAATATGGAAGTTCTCTATTAGCAGACATAAAAATATAAAATTATCTCAGCCGTGTTATCAGTGTTATACAGGCCTCGTATGCTTGCATTATCCTTTTCATTACCTATAAGTTAATATGATAATTTTACTGCTTACTTTTTAAACTTATTTTATCATTTCACAAAATTTTCGGGTAATATTTACTTCTTCTATTATAAAGGATTTAAACTTCAGTTCACTTAATTTTTTTTAAAGCTTTATGTTTTCAAAGTTTTGACGTTAAACTTGCTATAATAATGAATTTCGTCATATAAGTTTTCTATACGCATATGTTTTGTAAAAAAATATTCTTTTTGTCTGAACTTGAAAAGCTACATTATTGTTTTAGGTTAGTTGAACCACAACACGCTTCTGAGAATGAAATAAGGCACGTATCAGAGTTAAATTTGGTATTTATATTGGATATTTTTACTAAATATATAAAGGGCGGTACAATAGTAATTACCTTTACGGAATTGTATGTGTTTGTATTAATATAAAATGAGAGGAATGACGTAAAATACCATCGATAGAAGCTTGATCATTGTGTATTGAGCTAAATTTCGAAACAGGGAATATCGTAACTTCTATCTATTTTCAGTGAGAGTCGTTCGTAAATTGAAATGAAAAAAATCGATGAAGAGGTATCATCACCAACTTATTATTATGTGGATAATAATGAGTTCTTTGAAGATAGGAGGCAGATAGGTATTTATAAGTATTAAATTACAATTTATTCCTTTACAATTATAACATTAATTACATTACTATTTCAGTGCAACATTTGGGCGTCTCACTGTCTAATGATACAAAAACTATTCCCCAGAAAGGAATTGTCTGGCGATGTATCAAAAGGTATTCGCATAGATAATTATGAATTAGTATGATTCTTCTTAACCTGTCGTATACTATTTTTTTCTTGTGAAAATAGAGGAAAACCTTGTAACATTTGTATTTAACATTAATTTAACACATTTGTATTTAACTTTTGTATTCAAGACATTTATATTTAACTTTTTGTATTTAACGCATTTGTGTTTAACTTTTCTATCTAAGACACTTGTATTTAACCTTGTAACATTAACACAGCATAGTTTATAAACTTAAATATGTAAGTATGAACTGACTAATTCTAGACTGAATGACTCAAGGAATAAATTAAGATTTTTACTTCCAGATTTAAGAAGACATTCTTCTAGATTTATTAAATAAATGTATATAAATATAATAATAAATCTTAGAATATTAAATAAAAAAAACGCTTTCTCTTATTTTCAAACCAAGAAAAATCTTGAATATCATAGTAACTGTTATAAATAATGTATGAGATGCTTAATCTTGAGTTGCCTAAAAAAAAAATTTTATTTACATTTTAGTAATATCAGTTTATAATTTTCTGCCATAATAGTTACTAGTAATTCAATAATATTCAATTTGTAATATTCAATTGATAGTAATATTTCTACATTAAAAAATCTATTAAAAAATAAGTTGGTTATTAAAATAGGGAGTCTTAAAAGCTCTTGCATATTTTCATAATGCTTTATTTAATTACGGGTTTATTTAACAAATGTGAGAGACATATATTTATAGTAGCTACAGCAGCAATTAATAAATTATTAAAACGTAATTATAGCGTTATGAATTTTTGAAAAACATTTCTTCATATGTTTCCATGCGGAAATTTAAGTTGGTTATATTGTGAAATTTCATTTTTTTTCAAATGAAAATTACAGCATAATTAAATGATATTGAAATTAATTTAATACAAAATAAAAACTATTTTTGAATAGTGCAATAAAAATATAAAAGTTTTCAAGTAATTAGAAAATATGTTTGTTATTTATTAATAATTATCTTATATTAATTTCGCTGTTGACTATAACTGAATAAATTACTATAATTTAAGAAATAATTTAATTTAGAGAAAATTAAGATCACTTAAAATTTAGTTTTTAATTAACAATAGAAAATGTTTGCAATGTCACATTTGCTGTTGTCTTAATTAATCGGTAGGGCTGAATGCTTATTTGTAAGGCCTTTGGCAACCTGTATAACGCAACAACAAAAACATTTGCTGTGATAATTGTAAACCAAATTTCCGTTTTATATCCTTTTTTTTTTTTTTTCCGCACTCTATAAAGACCTAAGACTACATTAAAAAACAATATATCCTTTTTACTCTAAATTTGAAAAAAAAATATTGTCAAGGAATACCTATAAATTTTTATAATTGGAAAATTGTTTTATTTATTTATTTTTTTATAAAATGGCATTAACCAATAATAGTCCGAAGTAAAATTATTATTAAATTTATCTGAAAATTGTGTAATAGAACTCCCAGTATCTCCAATTTAATCAGCATTGCATGCTTTTTCTGGTTGCCAAAGATTAGAAAAAATATTGTCTTTTACCCAAATAAAATTTGATAAAAATAATCTTTTATTACTGCCATAATTTTTTTTTTTTATGAAATTTAAATAAAATGCTATATATAATCTTCTCATAAAAATATAAACTAGGTTAAATAGAATGGATTTTCATGATGTTCAGAATATTTTATCCACAGATATCTTTCATTCCATGTTTTTTTTTTTAATTTTTAAAAGTTTTTTGTACCACAAGACGTTGGCAGTAGATTTACAGCGATAGGTAATTTTTATTGCCTTGCTGAATGTCGTTCATCCCATTAATATCAGGAGATGTTTTATGGATGTGACTGAAGATATCTGTTAAAACCTATATAAATTTTGTCAAGAATATTAAATGTTCTGCTTCTTTAGGAAATAAATCTAGATATTTTTTTAAAAAGAAAAAATCTATATAATGAAAATGTGATTCATATATCTTGAAATAGATGTCAATAAAGCAACTGAAATTTGAGACTACTAAAAAAATAAATATATTCATTATTTAAACGTGTTTTTATAAAAAATTATATGTAATATATTATTTTGTTGAATTCTTATTGTCTTTGTCCATTCGCTTTATGTTATTCGTAGTGTTACATTTTTAAATGAATGAATGTATATTGCAAAAAAAGTAGATTATTATGAAGAATAGTAATTATGCATATTATTAAAAATCAGATAATCAAGAAGAAATTTTCTGAATATGTTAATATTTTAGATGTATGTTAGTAACTTTAATAGATATAAGTGATATAAATCAAAAACATAGGCATCATTTATTGAAAGAAACGAGTTTTTTATGCGAGTTTTCTTATGGTATTATAAGATATCTTATTCAAGAATTATCATTCCAGTGTTGCTTGTTCAACCAACTTCCTAGGCTGGCGAACTTTCAGATCCCGCTCATTTCACAACAGATCTGGGGATGTCGGACACATATGCTATTGAGTTTCAAGAATAGTTAAAAATATGTGTATTTCATATATATTTAAATATATATACATGAAATATACATATTTTTATTTATTTTGAAATTAATAGCATATTTTATATATTTAAAAATATATATAATATGCTATTAAGTTTCAAAAGTATTTCCATAGCCGATTTATTTTATTAATTATAAAATGCAGTTAAAAGAGTACATTATTACTGTAAGCGTAAAAAAATGAAGTGCAAGGTAATTTGAGGTGTAGAAAAAATTACGACAGAGTTTAAAATTAATTACATTTTTAATTACTGGCATTAAAAATGCACAATAAGTTTGAAAAAAATTTTTTTAGTACTTCTTAAAAAAAAAAAAAAAACTGTAAAGGATCAAACTTATTTAAAAATGGAAGAAAAAAATCTTTCTTTTATATCTTGTGATTTGAATTTTTTTTTTATAAATATGCTACATCAAATCAATATTTCTTGAATATTTTTAGATCTTGAATAAATATATTTAAAATATTTCTACTAAATAATGGTACTGAGTTTCAAAAGTATTTTAAAATCAAATCACTTCTATTAATGTGTCTAGTGTGTGACTAATCCTCAGTAACCTGTAGTGTGTGGCGGACATTCCATAAGTATCTTCTCATGGATTTAAGAAAGGGGGCAGCTTCTATTGTGATGGACCATTCGTAGGTAGAAGCTTGAAATTGCCACGATTCACTTAAGGAGGACAGTGTCTGTCTGGAGGATTTTTAGGGTGAACTACCACACATTTGCGTATTATAAGAGAAAAAACGATAAATTCCCACCAGGTAGGGTGGTCCGATTAAAGAGGCAAGCTAATGAAAACCACAAACAACATCGAAATTCTTGATTCTTTGAAACAGTGCCTACAAAAATGTCCGATTAAACCCGTTAGATTAAACTCGTTAGGCGCCTCAGGTTTCGAGTCCCGGCGGTTCCATTAACGTTCGTAGTGGGTCGGAATTGACTTTACGCTGTTTCAGCCACAGAGCCCAGAGCCCAGACAGACTTCTCACCACATCATTCCAAAACTGTAAAAAGACGCAACTCAGCTCTAGTCACAGTGATGTGGTGTGGTTAAGTAGTAGTAGTTGATTGAATGCTCCCCAGCGGCACGCTTTTCTACTGAGCCACGAGTCGCGCTACTTCTATTAATTATAATATATAATGTTAAAGTATAGTTATTAAACTGTAGGGAATTTAGGTGTTGAACTGTTTACAGTGCTTAAGTTCAAATAGAAAGGACATTATATTTTTCAGATATTTTGCACAAACTGACATACGCACAAAATAAATAGATAAAAACGCATGAAACACATAATTGTAAATATTATTCAAAATATTAGATTGTTTTTATAAACATTTTGAAAAAAAAATGTCTAAATATAAGATTTTTAAAAAAAATAATTAAAAAATAAGATTTTTAATTAAATGATTTTTCAACAGATTTAGCAAAATTACTTTGTAAATAAAATATGAAATTAGCTGAAATCTAGGTTGATAATTCTCAAAGCAAACGTTTTGTTATTTTTTGCAATGGGAAGAAGAACTTTTAGACCACCCTTCAAACGTCACAAACATCAAATGACGATCGCTCTGTCCTTGGTTACGGGGATATTCAAAATAAGTTCCAATGGAGTATGTAACTTGGCGTCGGAGGTAAAAGTTTAGCAATTTTTGTTCAGATAATGATTTAATATAAATGAAGCCATGTAAACATATCTGTATAATAATTTATATGGTTTAAATCATCGACAGTAAACCAGTGTACATAAAAGGAAAAACAGACTAAAACCAGAAAAGAACGTACCAACAACGCTATTGAAAAGTTTGTCAAGTGTAAATACATAAGGCTAATACACATTAACTAAGCACGAACTGACGACTGAAAATCGAAACTATGATTTAATAGTGCGAAATGTTAGCGCATTTGCCTAATCACTCTTCTGCCATAAACAAACGCATTCAGCGCCAGGGGTGTCCACAATACAAGGTGCGAAAATAAGACCATCACTCTCTCTTGCGCAGTAGATGGCCGATGATAAGGTGAACGGAGGCACTTGGCGTTATTAAAGCCCATTAGACCAGGTTAATGTTGCCGCGATATTTATGTGGAGTCATTTGCCTTGCTTAAATCTTTACCCGCTTTTAAATTGGCGTGATGTGTTTGCAAGTAGTTCTCTCCAAGCCCTCTGGAATTGCAAGAAAAGATTAAGAGATTGCGAATTCATTTTCCAGGGAATATTCTGCAGTAAGGGGATTGCGCGTAGTAGTTTAGCTGCAGAAAACGGCCGTCGTGTTTTGAGTAATTTCTGGGAATTATGCAAGTTTTGTTTGGGCTCAAACAGATTTGCATGGCACTAAATGAGTTGACCTTCACTAGCCTTAATGTAAATGGCTTATCTGGAAAATGGAGTGAGCGCAGTTTCGGACAACGTTTTCCCGTGTCCTACCTCTGATATTAGATGGATTTGTGATTCATTAATTACGAAATTTACTAAGACAGTTTGGGACAAGAGTACACAGGTCGTAAGATATTAATAGCACACTAAGTAATGTTTATTTATGAGAGAAAGGTGTATTTATTTGTGTTTATATGTAAATAATAATAATTTTTATTAAAACTTTCATAAAATAAGGAATTAAAAATATACCTTCAAAATTTAAACTCAAATCCTTTGTAAGATTCAAATATACCTTCATACTAATATTTTCATATATATATTGTGCATGACATTACATGCTTTTAATTCATTATGATGTCCTGTATTTTATTATGATATAACGCAATAATGTGAATGAATTTATTTTGAATATATGAAATATATTTGTAATTATATATATCTTTCTAGATGTATCAAATTTATTATTCTATAATTAAAATTATTGACTGTAAAGTTTGAATTGTTTAAATAAATTATTTAATGATTCTGACATAGTTTTTGCGTAATAAAAAGTATATTTATCAAAATAAAATTTTGCGTTGTAAGTTTAATAGTGTTGCCGGATGGCAGAGTGACTTAGCACTTTGGCACTTAGTGCACAGGTTTAAGGTTCACGTCCCAGTGGTGCCATGGCGACTTGTTGTAGTTTGGTATCCCCTTACTCTAACCTAAAAACCCTACTTCGTAGAAAGAAAGCCTTTCCTGTATCGAAATCTACCAACAGGCAGATGGCCTCGGCCAACCATGAGCTATTGCACCCATGACGAAGAAGTAGTCTTATAGCAATAAGGATGAAGTTTGGAAGTATGAGAATTGGAATAAAAGATTTACTGATGGAGTTTGCAGAGATTTTACTCACTGTTTTCCATTTTAGCCATTGTTGTGCAGTGTGTAGCCAGAGATCCTTACACTTTTGAATGCCAATAAAGGTTATTCGTTTTCGAATAACTCTAATTAAAATCTTTCTAATTAAATTTTAATTAAAATATTGCACATTCAATCGCAGCACATTGCATACTCAACAAAGAACAACTCAAATCGGCCACTACTTTTTCCACCACTTTCACACCTTTTCCATATTCTATCACTTTCTCTCCTACAATAAGTCTATATCTGTATAACCTATATCTATATCTGTATATCTATATAGTCTATATCTGTATTCTCCTGTACAACTGATATTTTTGCAAGTTTTTATAAGGCACATGACATAAAATCAAGAATTTGAAAATTAAAATTTGGACAAAAGTATAAATAATGATAATCACTGAGTCAGACATATTAAGAATTTTTCTGTTAAAAATTTATGAATATTTTTATTCATTTCAATAAATGCCTACTTTATTCAATATATAACAAAAACACATTCAAATGGTGAATAAACATTTAATACTTGAAAAGCAGACATCAACTTATAATTTTTATATAAGGTTGTTTTTTTGTTATTAAAAACCCGAAGCTGTAATCAAAAAGATATTAAGTAAAGAATTGGAACGGCTTTTGCTTTATGTAGTTTTCAAATTATTTTGACATTACTTCTGACGAGCCAAAGTTCTTCTTGAGTTAACAAATTTGATCAAAAAATATTTACTTTACTAGTGCAATATTTTTTTCGCTACCCTTACACTTAGCTTTTGCAAATCGAATCTCAATTTGGGTATTTGCTCATTGTAATTGGTGTTGCAGGTTAGCGTTCGTTATGTTAGGGCTTGTTTTGTGGTTGGCCAATTTCATTTCTAAAAAACGATTCGCAGGTGTAAGCTGAACTAAAATCACTGACAACTTCAACTAAGGTCTTTTTTTCTCTGCTATCAATAATAAACTGTGCATAACTAAGGATGGTCACTGAGGTAATTTAAAATGTAAAATAGAATCAATTATATTAGATGTTCCTAGATACGCAAGCATCATGAGTTCATAATTCGAAACTGTAAACTCATAAATAAAACAGGCAAATATCTGTCATATATTCGCAAGACTATTATTTTAAAATCAAAGTTAATTTTTCTCATAAATTTGATAGTTAATTTTTATGGCGACATATATAATGAAATTTTAATACATTGGTTTTCACAACTTTGGTCATTATAAAATAAATATATTTTGTAAAGGTGTGATAAATCTCGAGTGATGGGAAAATATTAAAAGGCGGCCGCGGGTTGGCCACCCTGTTCTATACCTTTCTCCGCTAGAATTGGACGCCTTTTTCTTAATGTAATTTAAAATTTTCTGATGAGTTAAATTTCTTCTAGAGTTAACAATTTTTCTTAACATATCTATATATCTTTCCTTTAACACATACGTTACTTTAAATTCTGCAAAAAATATCGAAGAATATATTTGCTCGAACTGTAGTATTTTCTTTCTTCTAAAGTACAATTAAATATATTTCTGTCATTTTCGAGTGCAAATGATACTTTTTGCCAGTTTTCATAAATCACCTGAAATGAAATGAAGAAATGTTTTTTTTTAAATATGCACAATGTGTTAAGTGTTTAATTAATGATACTCACTTAATTAGACATAATAAAAATTTTATGAATATTTTAATACAACGTAATAAATGCCTACTTGATTTAAAATTTATAATGAACGCTTTTAAAGTGGTTAAAACGAACATTTAATATTTCAAAAGCAGCCATCAAATTATAAATTTATATATATTTATGAAAAAAAAAACCCTGAACCTATAATTAAAAGATATCAAGTAAAGAATTGGACGGCTTTTGCTTCATGTAGTTTTGAAATTATTTTGACATTACTTTCTGATGAGCTAAAGTTCTTCTTAGAGTTAACAATTTTGATCTAGAGTCCCTATCTTTCCTTTAACATATCTGTGACTTTAAATTCTACAAACGATATCGAAGAACAGATAAAGCGCGAACTGGAACATTTTCTTTCCTTCTAAAACACAGAACGAACGAAAAGGACCCCTTCGCTAATGATCTTATAATAGGGCCCCCCGGTATCATCAAAGAAAACTTCTTCCTCCACAACAATTCCAAAGACGGCACATCTTCTTTCTCCCTCCCCTTACCGAACCCAGCACCTCCCCTCCCCCTTTGCATATGCACACCCATTTGATACGCACACTACCATTAATTATCTATGCAAATATGCAAAAGAGATAAAGATTAAAGCCATTACACCGAAGATATTTTTCAGCAAAAGTGCATTTTCTTGAGGGAGAGATAGAGTAAAAGTTTCGCAGTTTATAATAATCTTTTGTTGAGGAAGCAAAAAAAGAAAATGGCGGGTCGAAAATTGTGGGAAGTGGTCTGATGATCCTACTATACATGCAAACGATTTTAGAAATTATTTTTTTTTTAAATTTTTTTTTTATTGTTCCTTATGTATTTAAAATCCAGCTAGAAATTTTTCGTCTGTTGGAAATTCATTTTTTTGTTGTAAAAGTAAATAAAAAAAATAAGCTAAATACTTATTTAAAAAGCTGTGGGAATAGGGGAAAAGACGGAATAAACCATAACATTTCCTAATGATTATAAATTTTTGACTCGTTTTCGAAATCATGAGTTTTATTTTCAAAAGTTTTCTCTCTTAATATTCTTTTATTTTGTTGCATTTTTACGAAATAATAATAAAAAATTTATATTTTCAGAATGGAAAATCGCAACGGATATGCTTTCGTTTAAGTATACTCGAGGGATTGCTCATAATTAGGCAGATCTAAACGAACCCCGTTCGTAACGGTCATCAACTTTACTTTTCGGTTTCTGCTAAAACCGATGAAGTTGGAGAAATCGAAAAAGAAAAATTTATCTTTTGAGAATTATGAAAGTTTCTCTTCTTCTGGTCAAAATTATACGAGTAAATTTCACTAGAGGAAACATTTCTAAAATTAAAGCAGCTTTGACATTCTTTTTTTTTTATTAATTGTGGGAGTTTTAAGTCAGAAGAATAACAGAGAATATTTAAATGACTTTTCTAAAGAGGTTTTAATGAATAAAATAATGCTTAGTTCCAATTAATGGCATTTAGAAATTTCTTAAAATAATATTTAAATATAAAAAGAGGTTTTTTGTAAAGATGTCGTCCGTTTTACTAAAATATTTATCAATTATTTTTCTTTTATGCATTCAGTAAAAAAATGTTTTACTTCAGATGCAGTTAATGAATTAAAAATATTGTTTTAATTACTTATTTGGCATTTCCTTTTTAAAATAAAGAAAATATTTTTCAAATTATTTTGTTCTGAGATTGATGGTTTCAGTTGCAGTTACATAGAGATTACGTTTTCTATGAGATCATTTGTCTTCCTCATCGTTTCGAACTTAACATCAGAAATTCGTGTGTTTAACTAGCGCAGTATTAATTTATTTTTTTTTGTATTATGCATAATTTCTGTTCAATTTAATATTATGTTCGTAAATTAAAAATGCGACATGCTGTGAATAAAATAGTTGATCTAAAAAATGGTTTATCATGCATAATTATACAGTTAAACTTGAGAACTACACTATTATTAAGCAGCAAAAGGACCAGATTTTGAAAATGAAAGCCGCAAAATGATGAATGTTGAAAGTTTGAAAAATTTTGTTCCTGGTAATTTTTCAATATAAAACTAATAGTGTAAGATATCAATCTAGATTTATTTTTTCCTTTCATAAAAGGAAAAAATAATACCAAGAAAAGAAAATAGATTTGTAAATATATTTATATAGTTATTTATTTGATTTGCCATATTAGTTAGTAAACCAGTGTTCATAAAAAAAAGAAACACATAACAACAAAAGAACAGTCCACCAAAATCAACAAAAGAAACTATAACAAGCAAAGAATGAACTAACAACGCCATTGAAATGTCATCTATATAGTTATTTATTTGATATCTCATCATTTGCCTATATAGTTATTTATTCGATCATTATCGTTAGTAAAAGTAGTGTTTATAAGAATGAAGAAGAAACTAAAAACCAGAAAAGAACGAGTGCCAACCACGTCATTGAAATCTACAGTTTGTCGAGTGTAAATACATAAGGCTAATAATATCTGATAAAATCGAACCGACGACGACTGAAATCCAGAACTATGATTTCATAGCTAGTGCGGGTGTTAGCGCATTTGCCTAATCACTCTTCTGCCGCCATCAACATCATTCTGCCATCAGGGGTGTCACAATACAAGCTGCGAAAACCCGACCATGACTCTCACTCGCGTAGTAGATGGCCCGATGGTAGGTGGACGGAGGCACTTGGCGTTATTAGAGCCCGCGCCATTAGACCGGGTTAATGTTGCAGCGATATTTATGTAGAGATAATTCGCCTTGCTTTGAAATCTTTACCCCTCTTTAAATTGGCGTGATGTGTTTACAAAGCAAGTTCTCCTGGAGCCTCTGGAATTTGGGTGCAAGAAAAGATTAAGAGATTGCGTAATTCGTCCACGGAATATTCTGCAGTAAAAGGATTGCGTCCTGCAAACTCCGTAGCTTAGCGTCGTGTAATTTCTGGGAATTATGGTTTGTTTAGGGCGTCAACTAGATTTGCATGGCACCAGTGAGTTGGACACCTTCACTAGCTTTAATGGAAATGGCTTATCTGGAAAATGGAGTGCGCGAAGTTTACCGGACAACGTTCTCCGTGTCCTACTTCTGATATTAGATGGATTTTGGATTCATTAATCGAAATTTACTAAGACAGTTTGGGATAAGAGTACACATGTCGTAAGATAATGAGCGCACTAGATTATGTTTATTTATGAGAGAAAAAGTGTGTATAAAGGTAACTAAGAATAATTTCAATTAAACCTTTTAACAAAGCAATACGTACAAC